>JANSTT010016777.1:0-20029 GCA_026745375.1 Platyura marginata | reverse complement strand
CTTTAGTGGTCATAACTAACAATAACTCTCCAGGTTGTCGCACCACTATAGTAGATTTTATAGAGTGGCCGCTACTTGAAACAATAGAATGATTTATACCAATAATTTATTTTCGGGTGACTTCTTCATTTTCGTATCGTTATTTGCAATGGTATCATTTATATTTAATGAAAGTACTAGATCATTTCTTAACCGGCTTTTTTACCGTGACAATAAACGCACTCATATTTTGTGTGCCAAATGTTGCCACCACTTGATTTTGACAGTCAGTTTCAGAAAAAAGTTCGGTAGAGGTGTTGTTATCTCTGTTAAAAATATTTGTTATACGAAAAACTATAATTTTTTATTATTTATATGAACAAATCAAACTAAGTAAATTATTGCAATGAAACGCCTAATATGTCTAGTCGTATTTTTATCTGTATTCGGCATATATTTCAGTTATGTTGATGGACAAACCAAAACTAAGGTAACATAATTTTTCACCCCATTGACACGTCATTTATTTAATTTATCTCATCAGGCACAATCGTTAAGCGATAAAGTACAAACATTACTCGATATGAATGTTAAGAAATCCGTTTTAAAATTCAATGGTAATAAATTTCGTGAATTCGTCAAAACAGCTCCGCGTAACTACTCGATTGTGATTATGTTCACCGCGATGGCTCCAGTTCGACAGTGTGTCATTTGCCGGCAAGCCTCTGACGAATACACAATTGTTGCAAATTCCTATAGATTTTCGCAGAGCTACACCAATAAACTATTCTTTGCGATGGTTGATTTTGACGAAGGCTCGGATGTCT
Source organism: Platyura marginata (assembly GCA_026745375.1). Lineage (NCBI taxonomy): Eukaryota > Metazoa > Arthropoda > Insecta > Diptera > Keroplatidae > Platyura > Platyura marginata. The sequence goes on along the minus strand of JANSTT010016777.1, from coordinate 19,223 downwards.
TTCAGTTACTTCGCCTAAGTACGGCACCGTTATTTATGCATTTCCCGGCCAAAGGTAAACCAAAAGGTCCCGATACAATGGACATTCAACGTGTTGGCTTCTCTGCCGAAGCTATAGCCAAATGGATTCAGGAACGAACTGACATTTCGATACGAATATTTAGGCCACCAAATTATTCCGGTACCGTTGCCGTTCTAATGTTAGGCTCACTGGTTGGCGGTTTTCTCTATTTACGCCGGAACAATTTGGATTTCCTGTACAATAAACAATTGTGGAGTATGTTGGCGGTGATGTTCTGTTTTGCAATGGTTTCGGGACAAATGTGGAATCATATCCGTAGTCCGCCGTTTGTGCACAAAGGACCGAACGGTGGTGTTGCCTATATTCATGGTTCGTCCCAGGGACAATTGGTCATTGAAACGTACATTGTGATGTTTTTGAGTAAGAATTTTTTTTTTTTTTATTTGGGGAGCGGAATGATTTAATAATAAAATTTTGTAGATGCGATGATTGTGTTGGGCATGATTCTGTTAACGGAAGCCGGTTTTCAGACTGACAAGAGAAAAGGAAGAATTATGGCCTTTGTTGGATTGGTTTTGGTTTCTGTATTTTTCTCATTGATTTTATCTGTTTTTCGAACGAAAGCCCAAGGATATCCATACAGGTATATTGAAGAATGTCTCGTTTAGCGATCAATTTCTAATTTCAATTTTTCTCTTTCAGTTTCTTATTTAAATAAATTAGAATCACACGCACACACACACACACACTCACCCATAGATAAATACAGTTCAAGTATTTATGTTAAAAAAAAAATGCTGCAATTGGACCTTTTCGTCGTACGAAAAAGTTTTTCAAATAAAAATTTACATTTTGTGTTTGTTTTACACCAATTAGAAAGAAATGTGTTTTAGATATTCAGTAAAAGTAAATAATAACAATTTGTTGAACAAGAAAACAAATATTTGACTGTGGACTGTGAAAAATGGGATAAAAGTTTAGACCAGCGGTTCCCAATCGTTTTTTTCCCATGCGACCCAATTTTCAACTCATTATTTTATGGTCCATCCATACAATCCAATGTTTGAATGTGAAATGTCAAATATTTTGAAGCATGGTTTACACTACAGAATAACTGATGTAAAAAAGCTCAGTTAAATTCTAGGTCGCAAATCACATAATGGGACATTTACGAACCGCACAAAATAACGCTATTGCGCAGTACAGACATTGATATCACTTATTGATGAGAGGAGTTTACAATATTATGTAAAAAAAATTTTAATATTTGAAAAAAAGCACATTCGTATTTTTGCAAACGACCCCAAATTGGGTCGCGACCATTTAGCATGTTCAGTGCAGTATGGCAGTGGCGTCGCGGTTATATTTATATGGTGAACACGTCAACATCCAGAGATCTAACGGTAAGTATGCGTTGGATATTGTATAATAGGGAGAAGTCAGGTAAATATTCCCTTGGATATTTTATGATGGCCCAGCGGGAGAAAAATTTGATGAGGTAAGGAACTCTTTGTTTATTTTGTTGTTGTTTTCAATAATACTAAGGAAATTCAGCCATGGAGATCCTGTCTAAAAGTATGAATTTGATTAGCATTTTTTTTTCAAAAACCGATTTCAAAACGGTACCAGCAACGCCATCTTAAGGTTTGGTTATCTGCTGCAAAACTTTGAACTCCCTGATTCTGGTATTTTTTCCAATTAGACATTTTGTTTTAGCCATTTTCAACGAAAAAAAAAAAAAAAAAATTGAGAAAACCCGGCCTACGGCACCGGCACGGATACATTTAGAATTTAGAGATGGTCAATGCTAGAACCGTGTTCACTGTTTGCAGAGAAAAATACTGCGTTGTTGGTAGTCTCAAAATGGCCTCTCAATAGAGAAACGAATTTGTCGTGTAAATCAAAATTTAAAAAAATAAGATTCCAAAATAATGGTAATCTAATCAAATCAGCCTAGCCACATGCTTAGTCGAACGCATCACTTACGGAAGTAAAAAGGCTGCTATGCTGGTAATTATTTAAGTAGATTCAGAGAAACTATAACAAAATGGCCTCTCTCCATGTTGCATGAACAACTCGAAATAAAAATTAGCAAATAAAAAAACAAAAAAACTCTACACATAAATGCCAAAAAACGAAATTATTAAGTTTATTTTCAATGAGATTGAGTAATTGTGTTATTATAATTATTTTATAGACAAGATATTTTACTAACTAAAACAATTTTTTCTTTAATAATACTATTTTTGTGTGGTGATGATGAATTTAATGATTATGTAAAAAAGAAAAAAAATTTCGGAGACGTCCAGTAAAAAAAAAAACTGTTTTAACTCCGTGAGTATAATAAATGTTTGCAAAATATTTTTTTTTAAATGGTGTGTGTGTGTGTGTGTTTTAAAATAATCGGATTATAATTTTTATTATTATTTTTATTTTTTTTTCTTTTTTTAAACTATGTAGTCTTAAAGCACTTGAGATGCACTCAATCGTCTCTTAATTATAAAATTATTGTTTAATAGATTATTATTATAATAATATTTTATATAAATATAATTAATTATTTTTTATTTATATATATATATTTGTAGTTATTTCTTAATATTTGTGATCTCTGTCTCTCCCTCTCTCTAGCTAGAGCTTACAAATATTTTAAATAATTGTGATTATTATAATAAAACATTTTTTTTTCTTTTTTTTTTTTAACTTTTGTTGTTGTTGTTGTATTCTATACACTTTAAATTTATTTTATTCTTTACACAGTTATGTGGTGGTTCCCCTTTGTTAAACATAAAGACATACGATTTAAAAATGCAAAAAAGTTAATTAGTGGGCTGTGCGCGTTAACAAAACTCTTGCGTTTTCCTCCAGTGACGTAGCGTTAGTTTTACAGTTTTGCCTGTGCCAAGGGCCTCTCGTGTAAATTTTACTATATTCAGCGTAACTACGTCATTTCTGAAAATATTTTAAATAAAGATAAATGGTATTTTATTTGCAATCTTTTTTGTCTTATAAAGTTTTTCCCAGCTTTTCTAACAAAATATTGAGATAATCATCAATGATTAAAAACTGGGACATTCTCTAAAAAAGACTATATTTCTATTGGAAATTAGGCTTGGAGAATATCCATAGTTTTGAGTTGCATATTGTTGATAATTTTCTTGATATTTTGTTAGAAAACTGGAAAAACTTTACAAGGCAAAACCGATTGGGAATCAAGTTTTCCATGAAATAAGATTATCTTTATTAAAATATTGCAAAAATTAACGAAGTTATGCTAATTATAGTAAGAATTTCATAGACAAAAATAAAATCCACGCTACGTTACTGTATTTTCCAAAAAACAACAATTTTCCAATAAGAATTCATAGAAATATTTTTATTAATATATATCAGGCACGAAGCTTCTTTCGATGTAACATAATAAGTGGATCCGTAAATAATATTTAAATCCGATAACAATTATATATTAATCAATTTAAGAATCATATTACAATAATCTTTCTACTTATTGTTACAAAAAGGGCATAAAGTCATTAAATCTTAAGTCCGATGTTGAGATATCATAATTATTAGAAAATATGGTCTCGTTATTGAGAAATTTACGCTGTGCCCCGTGATATATAAATGTTGGTGTCAATGAGTTCAAAAATTAGCGCACAATGTAGGCGTGGTGATCCTCCGTAAAAAAATAAACATTTATGAAGTTATAATTACCGAACTAACTGTAATTTATTGGACTTTTATAATATTTGTCGAGAAAATAAGTATCGATCCGATCCAATCCGATCACTACAATAAATTTATCTTAGAAGTAGTAAGGTGAATAAATTTGAATAATTTTCATATTAATCAAATTTAATAGGAGGCTTAAAATTTCGGAACAATTTACAGGCTTTCGACTTAGGTTTTAATTTTTTCATTTATTCGTGGTAGAATATCCGATAATTAAGTGAAATGTGATTAAGATTAACCGGTGACCATAATACAGACCAGAGGTCATTTGAATGTTCTCACATCTGACACCGTTTCGCTTATGTATTTTTGGGTTGGTTTGACAATTTTCCTATAATTAGAGATTGTGATAAAAGTTAATGATCATTTTTCACATTTCACCCCCCGCGTCTCTTTTTTTTCTCAATATGATGGAAATTTCGTTAAAAAACAAAATTGATGAAATATTTAAAAAAAAACCAATAAAAATAGACGTAATAAGTCCAATAATTTAAATAGAACTTTGTCCAACAAAATAATTGTTCTGGGTTAAAATTGATTTATTTTATTGTTTAGAATTTTGATTTTTTTTTATTTAAATTTCCATATATTTTCATTGTAGGTCATTTTTATGGAGATATTATTTCTAAATCTTTTTTTGTTGTTGTTTTAATCAAAGAAATCAGTGACTAGCTCTATCTATAATCAAATGTGTTTAATTTATTATTTAAAAAAAAAAAAAACTGAGTAAAACAAAATTTTATTTCTTTTTTTTACTTCAATTCCAAAAAGTACATAAAATTTTTTATTTATTATAAAATGAAATGCGCCTAATATTTAAAAATACTTCACTTGATTTTGATTTGATTTGATCGTGAAAGTGAAATATAAAAAATTAATTGAAAATTAAAACGAACCCAATTACGTAAATTTTTTAAATTTTCTACCTACTAAAAAAAGTTTTTTTTTTTTAAGATTATTCTCACTATTATAGGAATTTTAAGACATTTTACACCATTTATCTGTAGTAGACCACTTGATGGTTAATTTACTCTACAGTACAATATTCGACGACAACATCTTCGGTGAACCGAAATCGAACGAAAAAAAAAAAAAAAATTATTTATTTATATTATCAGGAAGAAATTATCTCCGAATGTTTCCAACTACAATTTAATTGATGCATATAGAATTTATCGCGCTTTAAAAAAAAAAAAAAAATCACAATAAATTGTCATGATTCAATAACTGACAAAAATTATATCAAAGGCCCAACAACTTTTGTGTTTATATGAAAAACAAAATGTCGGATCCATTGGGATAAATAGAACATAATTCGGGACGACTGAATTTTGACAAATTTTATTGCTTATAAAAAAAAAATTACATTAAAATTCACAGAATTAACTAAGATTACGACTTATATATTACAATACATTTGGAAAAAAAAAATTATTCGTTGTCTCCGATTTGTGGTATTTGCAAAATGGCCGTTCGTGACCTTTATCATAGAATCATCATTAGAATTTGACTATTGAGAAGATGAAGGACGCTTGTCAAACTTTTTTTTCTTTCTTTTTTAGTTTTGAAAATAATTTGTATTTTAAAAAAATCAATTTCACTTATTTAGAAGGACATTTTCGGTGTGTTAACCCTTAAAAGGCTTTAAGTAGGGCATCCATTTTTTTTTTTTGGATTTTAATTTCAATTTAATGACCCAAAAGGCCTCTTGGGTAAATTCCTCTTTTTAGTACGTTTTTTGTTTGTTAATGTCGCACAATTTGTTAATATTTAATTGCACGCCATTTTTCACGTAAAATAGAGTAATGAATGCGGTTCGTATCGGTGACGAGGCGTACATTATTTGTTAAGAGGAAAATTTTACATTTTGCATATTAGAAGCTAATCTCTAATTTTAACTAGCGAAAATTTGATTTCAGATTTTATTACATGTGAAGAAGACGTAATCTTCAAATTGCATTCCATTCAAGTAAAAGTAATACTGAATAGAATATTTTCTAGTAATACTAAATAATAATAATAATAATTTCACGAGCTGCCAGGTATAAACAATATTAAATATAAACAATAAATTGTCATTCATTCGCGCTAGAAACTATATAAAAAAAAATCCTGAAATTAAAGAAATACTTAAAAAATTAAATGAGTTCTGAATAAAATTAATTGTACATTGTTTAGTTGCGTCTCGAATTTTTATTGTACTAACTGTCAAAATTGATTTGTCAAATAGATTTATCTCGCAAGTTATTAAAATTATACCTCTAGCCCACCATCGAGTGGTCAACTGTACATCACATAACGTTATTGTAGGCAATTTTCGCATAGCATCTTACCTACTTTAGGTTTTTTTTTTTTTTCAAATTTTCTGGGATCATTTTCACAGTCATAATATAATTGGGTTTTTCATTTTCGGTTATATTTCCAAAACATTAATTTCTAAAAATAGATTTAAAAAAAAAAAAAAAATTATATTAAATATTATTAATTAATTAATTAATTAAAATAATTACGTAATCTTTATGTTTAATTTTTTTTTTGTATGTGTCTATTATACGTTAACGCTTGCTTGAGGCCTTGCCGTTCCGCCGCCAATATTTGGACGTGATGATGCTCCTGTTCCATAAACATGGCCTTTAGTAGTTGGTCGGGCATTTACACCACCGCCGCCGCCACCGCTGCCCATTTGTGTATTATTTCGATTAGACGAATTTTGTGTGGACGCAGGTGGTGCTCGCTGATTTTGTGATTGATTACCCCGTTCGGCACTGTTACTATTATGTCGACGTGGCCCTCTCATCGAACCATTTGCGGTATCACGTGTTTCACGTGATTTAAAATTACCACCCCCACCACCACCGCCATTATTACCTCGATATCCGCCATCACCGGCTTTATTGTCACGATAACCGACGCCATCTTGTTTATCGCCACCACGATAACCACTATCCTGTTTATCGCCGCGATAGCCGCCGCCGCCGCCATCTTGTTTGTTGTTATCACCACCGCCACGATATCCGCCATCTTGTTTATTGTAGCCGGACGAATCTTTGCTATCGCCCGCCCCACGATATCCACTATTTGGATTTTGATAATAATTATCGTTGTTCCTATAAAATGTATTTCCGCTATTGCCATTTCCGCCCGATTGACGTCCATTTGAATTGTACGAATTATTCGGACGACCCCTGTAACCATTCGTCGAACCGGTATTTGATCCGCCAACCGTACGTCCAGATGGTCCTCGATTGTTACGGCCGCTAATATTGCCATAACCACCGCCGCCACCACCTCCACCACTACCACCACCAGGTTGATTACGATAATTGTACCGTTGATTATTTGACCAAGCATTCGAATCATCCTGTTGTTCTTCATTCCAATCATTAACCTCAGCCTGTTCGTATGGATCACGCCATTCGGTTATCTCTTCGACCGGTTTATTTGCATCTTCCGGTTTCCATTCGGTTATCTCGGGTACACGTTGTTCGACATCTCTATTCGATTTTGTCTCCTTCGCAACAGACGATTGGGTTCGAGGTTCTTTTGGTGGAGTTTGCGGTTTCATCTGAACGGATGACGAATCATTTGGAATTGTTGACGGAACGGTAAATTTACCGGTTGTGGGAAATACAGATATTGCAATTGGTCCGGTAGGTGGTTGTTGGTTTGGCATAATTGTTGGTGCCTGTGCCAATGGTTGCTGCTGCTGCTGTTGTTGTTGGGTAAGAGGCGCTGTTGGAACTAATGGAATTGGTATTGGTGCTTTTGGTGTGGCAAATCCGGGTATATGCTGAGAAACGTCATTGGGTTTAATTCCGGTGAACAATGGTGCTGGCACATTATTCGTAAAAGTTTGATTCGTAAATGTTTGTGTTGGAATTTGTGGTGCCGCTGATATAACTTGTTGAGGAGGTTGTTGTAAAATTTGTTGTTGCTGTGGATGTTGTTGGGGTAATTGCTGTGCCTGCTGTTGTAACGGTGGTGGAGTTGGACTAATTTGTGGATTAGCAGGTTGTTGGGGATAATTTGGCATAATGTCGGGCGAGTCCAGTTCGGAATCTTGTAGGAAAAAGAAATGCCCAGAACCAATGACTTCCGCAAGGGGTCTCATTTGTTGGATGTACTGATGTTGCTTAAAATAGGCCTGCTCCACTGCACGAACGGTTGTTGGTGGTAAATGTGTTGGATGAATTTGATTTGGTGGTGGGATCGCAACAGCTGGTGCAGCCACATTTGCAATACCAACGACCGGTACAATTGGCTGAACTATCGGAATTTGTTGGACAATTTGTGTTGGCGGAACAGGAACAATTTGTTGCGGTGGAAATGATGGAACTGGTACAGCTGTTGCAGCTGGAGCTTCTTTGAAATCGGCAACTTCAATATCAGTCTCCATTTTTGTTGTATCTTGGTCGACGGTGGGTTGCTGTTGTTCATCGGACGTCTTTTCATCGGTTTTTTGTGACTCATCCGGGACAACCTTTTCCTCGACCACCGATGGCTGTGATGCTTTATCAAAGTAACCAGACTTTTGAATACTTCGGAAAACATTTTTCACATCGGCATACGTTAATTGTCCAAAGGATTTTTGTTTACTGTCAATAGCCAGTGAAAGATGATCGGCAGATTTTTGAGCAGCATGTGTAAATGGAATTTCATCGGGACCAGTAGGACGTTTTGGTAAAATTTCGGTTGAACTTTTATAAGAAAAATTATTGAAAAAAAAAACCGGAAACAAAAATCAAAATAATCAAATAAATCTTTTGGGAAGGCTTACAATTTATCCAATAGTTCCAATTCGGTTTCTTCCAGTTTACATGCACCATTGGAGCCAGCCAAAAAATCCTCACGAACACTGTTCTCAGCCAATAATTTAAGAATGTCCTGAATAACTAATACTTCGCGAATCTTGGATGTCTCATTTTGTTTTTTCAATGTCTCATCCTGAAGCGCCAAAAAAGTAATATCTAATTTAACAACAGGATCTATTGACCGAATCTAAAGACATTTACCTTTTTTTGCTTCTTTTTCAACTCCTTTTCCGAAACAGATGCAATTTGAACGATTTGCTTTGAAAATTCACGAGCAAATTCCAATGTTTGGGCAACTTCATCATACTTGGACACAGCCAATTTTCGATCTTCGCTCAATTCTTTACCAGACTTTTCAATATCACGATATGATTCCAACTTACTCTGTAATGGTATTAGATTTGGTTTTTGAGTTGGTATATATATTAAATGATCTATCTAAAAGAGTTCCCAACCTTTTCTGGACCAATGCCCCTTTTACTAGAAACAAAAATTCCAACGCTCCCTTTCCCATGATAGTTCATTAAAATATTGTTGCATATTATCTATACCTATTTTATCTGTCTATCTATCTCTCTCCGTACCTGCTTCCGACCCCGTTGGAAAACTATGGAGTAGATGAACGTCGGTTGCTTCAAATAATTCATAAAAATAGATTATATTCTAGGAGTCGTTTTGCAGCATCACCCAGCCAAACATTAATTCAATGTGGCAGATCTCAATTTCGAAGATATCTTTCGATTCGAGAAATAAATCGATGAATTTCCTTAGAAATGTATTACTGAGGTCAAAGTAATCAATCTGCGGCGAACCTCTGGTACGAATACTTAAAATTGAAAGGCTTTCACACCTTCTTCCGGCCGAAACTACCGGAGCAGACAAGTAAATGTTTTCGAGAATCGCTACTTTTCTGAAAGTGTGTTTGAAGCGGAGAGATACTTCTTAATAATTCGGGACATTTTTTTTGGGACTATTTACAAACTAATTATCGATAAAAAAACCCAATTCTCATATCTACAACCAAATATAGAATATATCGATACAAAATCAATAAAATCCGATATTAGCTAATTATTGATTTTGCCATTACATATAAAAAAAAAACGTGACGACACACATTATTGACCAATGTAATCATAATCAGTAAATTATTCCAAATTTGAGATTAGACCAAAAATAGTTTAATAGGTGAATAATGAATTTTGTCAGACATTCCCGATAGCCAAACAATGATAAATCACTCGTCTCGTCGTACATAGTAAAGAGTAAATAATTACCATAAAGACTGTGTCAACAAAACATTAGTATGTAAACTCTTTGACGAAATGAGAACCTCCCTGATTCATACATTCCCATTGTGTTTGTATGGCGTTGATCATTTCTGTTCAATGAACGAGAAAAAAAATAACAACACCCCATAACGATCATGAAGAAAATGCTTTCAATTCCAACTTTCGTTTAGGCAAATAAAATGACGATTACGGTTTGTTTGTCCCAATAATCATTTGATTATTATCGATAAAATATAATAAAACTTAGCACATGGGGAATATAAATGGACTACTAAACTGATGATAAAAACATGGCGTCGTTCTTTGTAATGTTACTTTTGGTCTGTAGACAGTTTTTCCATTTTCCAAACAAAAATGCAACAATATCGCAAGCAAATATAATGAAAAATTTCCATTATGACATTAGTTAATCGAAAAATGTATTGCACATTCGATAAAAGCTAAATTAGTTATAAAAAAATTCATTTTTAAATCATAGCGGTCGCATTGAGATGACATCGAAAGAAAGAAAAAAAAAGAATTCTGTTAGTGCAAAATTATTGACTCACCTTGCGTTTTTCCAAATTTCGGATTTTATGCTCGATAATCACCAGCACCTGGCGTATCGGTGAATTATTATCAACGATCTCCGCACTTCCATTGGAGGATTGTTTTTCTATTTTTGCACTTGAAGCAGACGGCATCCTTCACAGGCAACAACTGAAACAGGAATATTTTTTGCGTTACGAAAATTTCGGGTTTTCAATGAAAAATTTGTAACTTTGACAACTGACAAAAGTCATAAACCGAAATATAAACGCAGCCAAAGACTACGTTCAATTATTGAGTCATATCGGTTGAATTTTGTAAGAAAATGTCGGAGCGACAAAAAAGAGATGAAGAGTGCAATTTGAAAAGCTTGTATTGAAAATAGTTTTGGGATTCGTGGGTATCCGATCTGTTCAGCACAATTACCCGATGTTTTTAGTTGAATTCAAAACATTTTTGCGCCCTTTTTTAATGTGAGTGGAAAACGCTTAATGTTTTAAGTACAGTATGACAAATACAATTTTTCAAACCGAATGTTAAAATTTTCCTCTTCAGCTGAAATCGAGAGGCACAAAAAAGGGGATTTTTCCCCTATTTGTAGTGTTTGCAGAAAATGAATTTAACCTAAAAAAAAATCTCAAAATGTTTTGTAACGACTTTTTTTGTTAAATTACATTACAAAAACAATTTTTGGGCACCTATGACAAAGCGATGGATTTTTGTTTGGCCATTTCGTTTTGCTTTCAATAATAAAACCCGTAGCAGGACAAGTTGAATTATAAAAAAAATTTTACTTTTAATTTATTCTTTTTTTATTTTCATAAATTTATCGCTGCTCCTTATTAAATTGTCTTAATTATTACACAAAAATGTATAAAATAACTTGGAAATATTTTATTGATTTTAAACTTAAACCATTTATAATTTATAAATTGAAAAATAAGAAATAAAACTAAAAATTCATTTGCTAAAGAAAAAATAAAATTAAAAACAAAACAATTTTTATACTGCGTTTTCTACAGTCTGTTGTCAAGTACGTATAAATGTCGTAATATTACTTTAGTTTTTACATCAACCCATTCATCCCGAAAAATACAATTATGAATAAAAAAAAAAAAAATTAAAAAATATTTTTTTTTTTTATATAAATCTTTTTTAACACATACATAATTTCTGTAATATAAAAAATCACTGCATTTATTTACACAATAAATATTATTGTTGCTGAGATGCCATATTAAATCGATGTTGTCGTTCGATTTGATCTACTTCGGCCCAGGTGCGTCGAACGTTTTTAAATAACTGGAAAAATATTATGTCGAAAATAAAAAATATTTACATATTTATTTTAAAATAACAATTTGAAAGACCTCGGCTTTGTTTGACCGCGCCAAGTGAAAAGCGGCGCGCCAAAAGCCCAAGCGACAAAATGGTGCGCATGTATTTTAATTGAAAATTTTTAACACTTCGCGCCGTTTGCAGTATGTCATGCATTAAATATTTTCTATTGAAATACATGCGGACAGTTTTGTCGCTTTAGCTCTTGGCGCACTGCTTTACGCAGTGCGGACACTGTGGCAACAGGCAACAGGATGACAAACGACAATGCTAAATTTAATCGAGCCGAAACAACAAATTCGTTTTCAAACAATTTCTTTCCAACAAAATTCAAAATGGATGTAAAAATAACTGATCGGGATTCACACACAGGGGTGTAGTCTAGTTAGTATGGTTGATAAAGAGATATGGAAGCATTTCAAAAACCATTTACCATTTGCTGAATTGCTGAAAGTGTATTTTATAGGCACTCACACTGACATGATTGTTTTCCAATAAGAAAGAGACTAACATTTGTTTTTAATGGTTTTGGTAATAGATAATGGTTTGTATGGAAAAGCCAGTATTAATGACAAGTACAACCATGGTTTTGTGTTGCGCATGGTCATAAAATTAATTAATTTACGATACTTCCATTCTACATAGCATCTGGTCGGCCATTTTTTTCTTCAATGCAACAACATTCACACACAGGCGTGTAGTTTGTTTATGTTCTAATAATGGTTGATGAAGCGATAATGAAATGACCAGCAATCATGATTTTGAATTGCGCATGGTCATACAATTAAATTACTTCTACGTAACATTTTGTTGACCATTTTTTTTTCCTTCAATAGAAAACATTTATAGTTTTTCATAATTTAAATTTAAAACAAACATAAGAATCCTCCCCCTCCCTTTCAGTGCGGGTGAAACACTTTTGGCATAATTTTCGCCATCTGGTAATCATTTTTAAGAATCCACACAAACATTTATTTAAATGACAAAAAAAAATCGTTCCAATTACTCACTTGGGCTAACCAGCGATCATCTGCCAATAATTCATTAAGTATAATTGTTGTTGCTTTTGATGGATCCTGTGCATTTTTCTCGGCAACTTTTCTTGCACACTCAATGTACATTAAATATTTTTGATGAGAAACTTTATGATATAATTCCACACGAGACAAGCAAATTCGACACAAAAGTAAATCCTAAAAAAAAATTAAAAAAAAAAATCAATACAAAATGTAGATTTTTCTTTTAGATTTTCTAGAACCTTCTCATATCCAATATTTAGATCTAATTGAATTGATTCAACGGTTGTTGGATTATATGGTTGACCGTACAGTATAAGACGCATTGCAATACCTGGCTGATGGCATGCCACACAAAATAAATGATTTGTTGGTCCTTGTCCAATGTCCGAAATTATATTATAGCATGGCCATGTTTCAATTGATTCCGTTACAGTTTTGGACCATGGTGTTACATTTAGTAATTTTCGTTTGCGATCATTTGTCACTTCATCGATCGTTTTAACATTTGATAAAAAGTAGTCATCTATACATAGATATGGTGGGGGAGGGGGGTGAGGAAGAATTAGAAAATAATCAACATTTTTCGTATTGATTTTCGAAATAATCAAAACTGACCTCGTTCCTGCATTATTTCAGCTAGGAAATTTGCATCCAACGCTTGCGATATTAATGTTTGAATGTACACCTCAAAATTATCCTGATAGCAACCGGTTTCCATCATTATTTTATCGATGAACATTTCTGAATCATCAATTGTAAGCTCATTCCGAAGAAATTCGATAAACGTTTCGGTATTATGGTGGACGTGATGCATTCGAATTGGTACTTTGTAGTATTGTTGTTTATTTTCAGGTGTCCAGGCGGCATACTTCAAAACACAAACAGAAAAATTCATAAATTATTTGTCATCATCCTTACCATCATCATCATGAGAGGAAAATCCACTTACCGTTGCCATGTTTCGGTATAGAGTTTTTCCATTTTGTGAAAATGGTTCGTATTTTTGTAGCAAATTTTTAGTATCAACACGCCAAATACTAGGCCAGTCTTGAACCAATTCGGTTCGGTTGACAACAAAATCGCCAGCCTAAAATAAATCGGGTAAATGTGATTTTAATTGGAAAGATCTTGAGGTACAACTTAAAAAAAAATTTCAGGAAATGGAATCAACATCAACAAATATCCCGATATAGTTCCTGGCGAATGACATGAAATTAGAATAAATGCCAACAGAGTAACCAGACTTGACGTTCGAAAGAAGGGAGTGTCTCAACAGTGAGAAATAGAAAATATGGACGAATTGCAACTCCAGAGATGTACTTGGACTTTAAATGCTGCCAATTTATTTTCAAAAATAAATTTATCCTGAGATAATCCCTCTAGAGTTTTTTTTAACATTCAGTTAAATCTATTAAAAGTTTAGATTTCTAGTCCTAGAAGATGGGAAAGACTCACATCATGTAGAGTCAAAAAAAAATCATGTGGAAATCATATGACTTAAGAGAAACTAAATCAATACTAAAACTGACCAGAATCCAATGCGGAACGGTAATTAACAGTTAATGATTGGAGACAAAGGAACAAGATCGGATTAATAAACGATAAACAGGGCAAAAACTGTCAGGAACAGAGAATTAAAGAATCATTAGAGCACCTACTATGCGACCGTCCCGCCCTAGCTGGGAGAAGCCATAAGATGCTAGGCGACTTCATCATATAAGATCTAGAAGATTTTTCAAGGTGCTGGAAGTATTTTTAAAAATTCACAACAGCAACGGGCACGTTTGGACATTGATAATTGTGACTCTCTAACTCTCTCTAATAGATTGTTTGACATAGGAAATATAAACGTGGGATAGTTATGGATCCGTCTATGCTGGGTGCATATGTAACCTAACCTAACCTAGTACTAGAGGCCAATTCGGTTGCTGTTCTACAGTCTAGGTCTAGTTAACAAACAACAATCATTTGTCCGGTCCAACAGTGATAAGTGGATTGATTTAATGGACCAATTCAGCAAAATCCAACAGAGTTTTCGAGATTAAACGATCGACAGATCAACTCATTTAGTTATGTTCAGATGAGCTAGATTCGTCGTTGTTGAAGCCAGAAGTCCTCTGTTGTGAAATTAAGCTATTCTGAGGACATCTAAAGAGATGGGTGTGTCGTGTGGGGAACTGTCCTCACGTTGGGTAACTGTCGGCGATTTCTGGGTCTATACTGTGAATGTAGCTCCGTAGTATTTTGGACCACTCCGATCTGAGTTGCGAACGTATCATTTGGGTCTGCTGGGCAACTGACTGCGGAATATATCCCTTGTGAATGTGAAGCACTAGCCCAAAGCAGACTTCCAATATTTAGAATTATCCTTTCTCTTAACCCTTTCTAAGGCCGTGGGAAGCATACTTCCCACCAAAAAAAATTTTAAAAGGAAATAATTTTTAGAATCATCCCCAGATTACTATTTCACAATAAAATCTTTTAATTTTCAAGAAAAAATAATTCGCCTTAGAAAGGGTTAAGCGAGGGAAATCACGACATGTCTCCAGAGTGGGTTGATTGATTTCCTAAAACAACACCATACTGGAGGGATTGTAAACACAATAGACCATTAGAGATCGCGGTGCTATGGGACTATAAGGATCAATCTCTCGCAAATCGAATCTTTACTACGTTCCAAATTTTGAATAAGATATTTGCATTGTGACGCCCTGTATAAGTCCCGGTGGTGTTACAAGGACTATCAGACATTTTATAAACAAAAAAAACAAATCACAAAACTCACCTTAAAAAGAGAATCATCATGGTCATTGCTAATTAGTTGATGTTGCAAATTTGTGCCGTGCGATAAATTTTGTTGTTGTGTCATATTGCTATTTGCCAATCCTTGGATAGTGGTCTGGTACAAATTTTGCGGTATCGCTCGAGATTGCTGCTGGTGAACATTGGTTAGGGGATATTGGACAGCGGGCACCACAGTTGAATGGCTAACATTTTGTTGTTGTGAATGAAGATCATCGTCGCTTGAGTAAAATTCACTTATACCGGCTCCTTCTGCGGCGGCTATTGTTTTGTTTTTTGTGTTGGTGTTACATAAAATAAATGGAATGTTAGTGATGGATCCTTAGGGATTGTATATAAGAAATTGATTTACATAGATTTTTTATTTTTATTTATTTTTGTGATGTGACAACACAACATTCACCAAGCCGCACATTATGACACAAATCCATTTTTTAAGCGCGCGGGGGGGTTATGAATGGTAACGATAAACAAACAAACAAAAAAAATGGTTCGAGTTAGCAAAAATTATTTCAAATTTTTTTCTTTCACAAACAATTTTTGTTTTTTAATAATTAGATGCGTAATTAGTTATAAAAAAACATCTAATTATGATATACATGCCCAAAATCTATTTAAAATATTATATATATGTATATATATATATATATTTAAAAAAAAATCTACTTTGACTGGACTATGATAATCGATTGAAACCGGTTTTAATTCATTTTTAATGTCCTATTATTATATAAATATTAATATTGGTAGAATAAATCAAAAATGTAATGTAGCGAGAATATTCTCGGATTTAAATTAATTAATTGACCACACGAGATTATATAGTAGTCCAGTCATAGTAGAATTTATCAAGCTACAAAATTATGTAATTCTATGAATTTTAATTGATCGTAATATTAGAAAAATCTAAATTATTGTTAGTTTTTGTTTTATGTTCGTATCAAAAATGGCTGAATGTTAAACGAAACTGATTACCTGACAGAATATTCGATTTATTTCGTCTATTTCGATTATTGGTAAGAACATTTCTGTTTCTTTTAAATTTTTTTCGTCCTGGAATGTCTTCATCGTCACCATCCTTAATTTTTTTGGAATATTTAATTTAAAAAAAATATAAAAAAAAAACTCATATAAATTACCTTATCATCATGTGGCGTCCATGCCGGATCTGAATCGGAATCGATAAATTCCGGCGGTTCCTCCTGTTCATAATCGTTATCGGTTTTTTGTATAAGTGCGGCAATACTACGTCCCTTTGCTTTACGATGGGATGTTTCGCGGCGTGCAGGAATTGATAATGGATCTAATTGTTTGGCTTTTCATTAATTCAATTGTTATTTAATCGTAATTTTTCGTTTTTTGTTGTTGTTATTGTTTTTAATTAAAAATTTATTTAGTGCAAGCGCGCGATTTGATTGTACAACATATTTATTATATTCCAATAACAATTATTTATTGTTGGAAATCTCAAGGGTCCAATTACACTTCTTATACCTTCATTATTAATCTGGTTCCACAGCAGAACAGAGATAAGAATACTTAGATCTATAGCAGGACTAATATTGAGGGATATAATTCTCGGTGACGAAATAAGCGAAAAATATGGTAAAATGGTCTAGGCAACGAACACGGGAATGGGGGGGATTGCGAAAATTGTCAAGGCATACCAAACGGGCAGAGGACGGCAGAAAAAACGTCGGTATGGAGTCATCGACGTCTGAATCACAAGAGCAATGTGTATGAGAAAACAACAAGACTTAGTCTTATTTAAAGGGAGAAGAAGAAGAACCACCTGGTTCCAGAAAAATCAAAAGAGCAATTGGTATTTCCGCTAATTCGAACACTATTTCCAACGAACTGACCTCAAATTGGAGGCTGGATATAGTTTGTTTTCTGGTGTTCAGAAAAACTAGTCATAAAATAGAATCAGCTGCAGATCGATTAGAGGGAACTAAGAATGTGATAGAAATCTCTTACATAATTATTCTCTTCACTGCTATTGTGTGATTATGGCAATTGAAATCATTTTCATTCAGTTCAAGGTTGGAATAAACAAGGTTTTACTGTAGTTTATATATTACCTACTTACTTCTGCCATCTATATACGTTGCCAAATTATATCTAATGAGCTTTAACTCTTTCTCTGAAATAGCTAGACGGGTGCTCTTAAAATCCTCCTAAACTATGCTTCGATTGAAAAAAAAACTTATGGGTTCCTGAACATTACCAATGGACCTGATAAAACACCACTCAATAAATTTGCACAGCCAGGATTATTTATGTTTAATGACATTTGAAGGTTATCTTAGATTAACACGCTAAGAAAACATCCCTTAACACAAAAGTTGATAGAAAGAAGTAGAATTTTAAAATGGCCGCTATTAAGGAAAAAATGGATTTCATTTGGTTTCGTTTCAAGATGGATGCTGCACGATATCGCACAAACGGGGTTGAAACTTTAGGCTTAGGGAAACCAATAAAATACGTGTGTGTCTAACAAATTAATAAGGGAACACTTAAAATGTTTTTGACGTCATCTAGAAATTATTAATAAATATTTTTCGCTGGTGTTTATCGGTTGGTGGCAGATGTTTCTATTATTTTTTTTTTGAATAAGTCGTAAAAAGTCTTCTACTAAACCACTGCTGACAAAACACAGATGTTCAATCGGTTTCTAAACAGTGGCACAGCCATTTTTATTTTTAATAATCACTTAGCAACCTGCTACGTATTCAGATATAATGTAACGTGTACGCCGTACGGAACTTCTTCTAGACATTTTTCGGTGTCAAGAACGTATTTGAAACGTTACCAGAGAGTGTATGGAATAAACAGAATTTAATAGTCGAATCGCTAAATAAAGTAAACAATTTATAGGAGACAATTAGAAAAATAATGATTAATTGAATAAAAAAAAAAATAAAAATGTCTGCTCTCTGTAGCTTTCGATCAAAAGGTGTTTGGATAGGTAAAAATATGACGTAGTAAAAGTAAATTTCGTAATTTTTGTACAAATCGCAAAAAAAAACCGTACGTAATTATGCTTGCAATAAATCAATTGACAGGTACTTACCCCATATAGATGAAGCTATTTAAAAAAAAAAAAAAACAAAACAAAACAAACAAAAAAAACAGAGGTGGTGGAAGGGGGGATTAGTGCATGGATAATTCTAAAATAATAGGAAATCAATAAAAAGAAAAACCATGTAAAAATCACATTTTCATTACATTTTTCAATTTATAAATGTAAAGCTATGCAATACACACAATTTTAATTTTTTTTTTGGTATATTTTTGATTATTAAAAAAAGGTTAGTACTGCATAGCTATAAAAAAAAAAAAAAAAAAACAAAAACAAAACAAAACATTTACATGGTTTTTCATAATTTTATAAATTTAAAAACTTATCATTTCCTATCATTTATATAGAATTTGGCGTTAGGAGGGTGCTACCGGATTGTATAAATTAAAATTAGTTTGTTTTTTATTTTTTTTAATTAATTTGTGTTTTTATTGTTTTCTTGATTTCATTTCTCATGATTTTTTTTTTTTTTTTAATACCTAGACTTTACAAAATTATTATTTACATAAATATTTATATATATATTTAAAAATGATCGTGCATAATATATATGTATATAAACAAATTACAATTTTTAAAATAAAAAAAAAAAATTATA
>JANSTT010016776.1:0-20035 GCA_026745375.1 Platyura marginata | reverse complement strand
TATATAAAATTATATGTAACAACTACTTAGTGATAGTGTTTGTATAAAATAAGTAAAATAAGAAAAAAAAAAGAAAAAAAAAAATTAGCGTTAAACTATCAAATTGAATGAAATCCAATTCAAATAGTTCAATAATTTCATCATGCCAACATTCATTAAATAAAGGCGCTATCTATTGCACTAAAAACTAAAGTTTAAATAAAATAATAAAAATTTAAAAATTAAAATAATAAAATAAAAACTTATCTAACCTTCTGCAGTAAGAGGATCTCTTGCATGATGAATTTTTACATGTTTATTGTGATTTGTTTTTGTCGTTGACGTTTTGCCACAAATAATACACTCAAACGGTCGTTCACCGGTATGCGAACGTTTATGTTCGGTCAAATAGTATGCCCGATGAAATACTTTGCCACAATCATCGCAACGATACTTTTTCGGTGTTTCATGTTCGCGCGTATGTCTCAGCCAATTGTATTTGCGTGCAAATTGACAACCACAATGATCACACGTATACGGTTTTATCGATTTATGCGTATTTACATGCGATATATATTCGGCCTCTCGTATAAATGCTTTTGTGCACATATTGCATTTGAATGGTTTTGATGATCGGCTGGCATGGATCCATTTGTGTTGTTTTAAATTCCATTTTGTTGTAAAGCCTTTATTGCAAATGCTACATTCAAATGGTGTACTCAACGTATGTACGGCTATGTGAGCTTTTAGGCTTGATTTCATATATTTCTTATTGCATATGGGACAATCGACCAATTCCGTTTTGAACAATGGAAATTGGTCGGTATGCGACAGTCGTATGTGCCGGGATAAACTATTTTTATGCATAAATCGTTCACGACAGTACGGACAACATTTTGGCTTTTTATCATGTGTCTCTTTGTGCCAGGCAATTTTTGCGGCCGAATGAAATACTTCACCGCATGCGCATATGTAGTCTTTCTCTTTCGGACGAATTTTCAGATGATGCCTATTTCGATGTTGTACCAAATTGGAATAGCGTCGAAAACGTTTTGTACAAAATTTACATTGAAATGGTGTATTGCCACTGTGTGTATTCATGTGCTCCAGTAAATTTTGTCGCAATACAAATCTCTTTTGACAATGCATACAAACATAATCGCGTATATTGAGATGACGCTTCAAATGGACACTGAAATTAACCCAATGCTTAAATAGACGTCCACACGTATAGCATTCGGCTGGATGAACCGAAAAATGTGCATTGAACGCCTTAATGCTATAGTAACGTTCATGGCATACCATGCATAGATAAACATTTGTTTCAATCGGTAGCAGAGGTAATTTAACATCTTCATTTCGTAGTTCAGCCGTTAATTTTTGTCGTAAAACAGTCCAATTGTAATTCAACAGATAACGATTTATATTGGACAGCGGTGAACGAACGGTTGTCTCTGATTTTACAGCATTATCGATTAGATTATTTGTTGCCGAATAGCTACTTGTAATTGTACTGATGTCACTAGTGCTAGCACTTGTTGTGGTGCAGCTAATTTTACTGCCACGCGGTTGTTGTTGATAATCATGTTCCGACACTAAATGGCATCGTTTCTCTTTCAATACGGAAAATACTTTTGGACATTCAGGACAACGATATTTTCTTGTTTTTGTTGTTTTTGATTTGTCCACTTTGCCATTTAATTCATCTAATGTTGGTTTGACGTCTTCATCCTGAACTGTTTGAAGTGTTGTGCTTGAATAGAAAAGGAAAATAAAAAATAAAACAAAAATTAATTTAATGCGGAATGAACCAAACATAGTCCCCACCAATCAAATTCCCATGAGAGAGAGAGAGAGAGAGAGAGAGAGAGAGAGAAAGTATTGAACGACATAATTCAAAAAACTTTTATTCTAAGAAGAAGAAGAATTATCAGTTTGGCAGAGATAAAATTGATTTTCCTACACAACTTCCAATATAAAAAAAATCAAAATACTTACAATTTAGGAAGAACCGTTGATAAATGATCTGTGTTCGGTTGTAATATATTTTGATCGTTACTAAGACTCCAACTTTCTCTAGCAACAGTTGTATCATAAGAACTGGTGTATCGCGGTAATGCATCTTGTAGTGGAAATATCTACATTGAAATAATTAATTTTTATTGACCCCACATGACATTGTTAGTTAAAAAAAAAAATTGCACTTACCTGATGACTCCAAGATCCTTCAATATCACCATTACTTTCTTGTTCAGAAATTTCACCCTTAGCGGGCATTTTCTCATCTGTCCTTATGTTTAAACTATCCGCAGATGGAGCTCGTTCACAATTTGAATTTGTATTTTTGCATAAATCTAAATCCATGTAGGAATTTTTTTCACCTTCAAATGGTGCAAACGGAGGACTAAATCGTTGATTCCATGCATAGTTTTCCGGTGAAAATCCAATTGGCGACAATGGAACACCGGAATAAAAATCATCACCATCAGCCGGATCATTATAACCGAGAAACGATGATAAACCATAATCAATACGACTAGGACCTGGTTCGATATAGTGACTATGTGAAGATGCTGTTTGTTGCGATGATGATGCCGATATGGAATAGATATTGGTCGGTTCATTTGGAACATCGATTTCCTTCTTTGTATCGATATTGATCAATGTTGAATTGTTCAGGTGTTGTGTCCATGTTTCAATTTTAACACTTGACGTTTGATGGTCCAATTCTACAACCGTCTGATTTTCAACGTCATCGCTAATTTGCAGAAGATTGTCACATTGACTATTTGGTATTAAAATACTATATTCGACATTATTCTCAATATGACGATATTCAAGATTCCCATCCTTATTTTCATCCAATAGAACATTCTCATTTACTTGTGTTAATTCAGTCAAAACAGTCGGAGTCGGAGATCGTAAATTTTCCACTTCCAATTTTGTAGTCGAACATTGATCGTGAAACTTTTCTTCATCAAATTCGATCATTTCATTGTTGGTTTTATTCAAATCATCTTCGACATTTAATGGGGAAGGTGTAAAGGAATCTCTCAATGGACTAAATGGAATATCTTCAGAACAATCAAGAATTTTTTCATCACATTCTATTTTCGGAATTGTATCTTTTAGGATATCCACCGGTTCCTCTTTTATACCATCCCTTTTGTTTAAATTGACATCTTCGGGTGGTTGTAAATTTGCCTCTTCTTCGATAATAGGAATAAATGGTTTCTTGAATTTGACGACAAGTTTTTTTGGAGGTTTTCCATATGGTTTTCTTAATAGAGGTCGACTATTTGAGTCAACCATCTGTGATATTTCTATAGATTCGGATGCGACAGTTACTGAAGATGGTGACAGTGTGTCGGTGATCGGTAATACTTTTGCTGGTTCTAAAGTGGCTATTGTTTCGACTGGTGTTATCGGTCTTATTGGATGGTTCGGTGTTGCTAAACGAATGACACTTGTTTGAGCACTAATTACAGTTGGTTTTGGATTGATTATTTCGGCAGTTTGAATTTCTTCTATGCGGTGGGTTTCGTCGGAAAGTTGAGGTTCCTGAAAGATTTCTTCACACATGTTCATGGTTTTCTCGTCATCATTTTGTGAACACTGAAAATATTATGGACAGATTTGTAAGTGTACTTGTGTTATATGTACTTCCGAAAAACTTTGTGTAGGAGTTTGGATAAAAGACGGAACTATAACAATACAGAGATTGAGTAAATGAATAAGCTGAAGTGCAGGGTATATTAACATTGTTTTTGTTCTTATATAATCAATGACCTTCTGCAGTAGGTAGAAGGAGAATATTATGTAAAATAAATGTGTATCATATACAAAGTACGTCCCATTCTTAAGCATAACTCCCATAACTGAGAGCATACTCATCGCTTATCATTAAATTCCACTACACACATTATACTGATATGGTGGACTTCCTATACTATCTGCCTTTACAATAGTTTCCCATCATTGTAGAAACTCGATGTTCCGGTAGTATTGTTCATTTTTTGTTATCTGACAATTAAACGATAGACCACACCTCAAATCATCTAACCAACTTTGACAATTTGATTCAAAAAACCAAAAAATTGTTCCATCGATCTTTTGTGAAATTTTGCAATACCATCCTGACATTATAGAAAAACTTTCACTTTAAATTATCGAGAAGTTGTCATTTTTAGAACTTGTGAACAGATTGGGAGATCGGGATTGATTATTGAAAATAGCCAATAATCTCTATGCAAAGTTTAATTATTAATTAATTCACTTAAATGCGAATTAAAAAAAAGGATTAAAACTATTTTCCACTTACCTCATATAGCGGGACGACATCGTGAATTTCCAAAGGAAGCTTTTCACCATCATCCTCATCGTCTTTAATTTCAACAATCGCAGACACATGATCTTCCACTATAGGTGTCTCCGAGAATTCACAGTCTTGTCCGTGAAGTTCGGCTTCCATAATTATTTCCTCATAGTTCTCATGTACATCTTTAATGATAAGTGGCGGTTCTGATTTTGTCATTATATCCTCATCCAAATTTATAATTTCACTAATTATAGATGGCTGACGACGAAAAACGTCCGATAAATTGATGGCATCATTTAAACGACGACTCAAACTGATCACATCCAATGTTGTATTTGGATCCAATTTTACATCACTCAATACACGTAGGCCGACCGTCGTTTTTTTCAGTTTCTTTTGTGGAGGTTCATTGTACAAATCATTTAATTGAATGACGGATGCCGGTTGTCGAATCTCTTCATTTTCCATATCCTCATCTGACTGTCTTTGTTCCGTGGCAATCTGTTCATTAATTGGTGCTGGCAGTAGTGGTGGTGGTGGTAGATCATCAGATTTGTTGTCAAGTTCAATGATTTCCGATTTTTCAATGTCATAAATTTTCTCGATTATTGGTTGAGGAAATTCTTCAATTGAATAAACCTGGTCATCATTTGAACAGTTTTTTGGAGTCGGTAGTTTGGTAGATGGTCCTTCGGATATATTTCGTATTGATTCATTAAAGAGAAAAACGCTTTGTGACCCATCCAACGATTTGTTAATTTTATTGGGTTTGGGTAATGTGTTTCGGCTGAGATTGATTGCTGAGTTGCTAAGTTCATATGGTGGTGGAGGGGGCAATATTTGTTTTGTTGTTTGAAAACTGGTTGGAATGGTCGCAATTAAAGCTGCTGCTTGTTGATGAATTGGTGCAGATGGTATTGATTTGGTTATTATCTGTTGCGATGATGTAGTGGCCTGTGTTGGTCCATCACGAAACACACGTGTACTACAACTATTAACTATCATTACCTGCTGCGATTGAGGTTGATGATGATGTTGTTGTTGTTGTTGGTGCTGCTGCGGTTGTATTTGAGGTATATATTCGATTGCACGCCCTCTAACCACATCATGTTTAGGCACATTATCCTGAGACAGTGGTGCGTATGTGCTACATTGAAAATCATTATTTTGCTCATCTGATTCATTGTTGTTTTGCTGTAGCAACGTTAGGTTCACCAGTGCCGTTATAACTTGATCCTTGGGATGAGTATCCAGATGAACTTGTAAATTCATTCCCACATGCAAGTACAGCGTACATACTGGACACTGGATTTGTGACTGCATTTTATTTTTTGGAAATTATAAAATTTCGGGCTTCCTTATAAAATAATAAATGCCCCAATTCAATACACATACAAATCTAAAAAATGATCTACTATTTTGCACTAAATTTAGTGTTTATCATTGACAAAACATTTTTTTGAATTTATTCATATTTGTTTGTAATACACATGCACATAATCTGATCCACCATTAATGTATCTGAAAAAGAATTAATATGTGATTAATGCAAAACGCGTTTTCTACGTTGTTATCATAAATTATGAAGAAAAAAGCTCAAGGGAACATTTTACTTTTGTCTGTGATCGATAAGTTTTGTGCCATCAAAGGCAGCTGTCAAAATATTTGCACTCGTATTTCAGGCAATAATTCTTTGTTTCGCTAACGCAAAACTATGTATTTTCGATGTCAATATGTTTAATTACAATAACTTACCATTTCAGTGATAATTAAACGTTCAGAATTCACCATAAATAACAATTCAATTATGTTCGGTCAACAATAATCTAAAACAGGCAGACATATTTCACCAAAACGTAATAGAGTCTGATTATAATTGAAAATATTGTAATAGATTATAAGCAACACAAAAGATTAGCTCAATTTAATTTTAATATTATAAAAAAAATGTTTAATAGAATTTCTCCATTAGCCTAGGCAAACAAACGAGCTACTGATAGCCTGGCTAAAATATTTATCTGGGGAAGATGCTCAAATTTTAAGTTTTGTTAGAAAAAAATCCAAAACAAAACCTATATTTTTATCCATTGTCGATAACTAGTAGCCTTTCCCTATGTGCCCAATATTACATGCAGAAGGAGTCAGATTTTATGTACGGCGCATTTTTTTCCCATTTTTTTTTTGAAATCTTTAAAAATGGATTTTTTGTTAAAAACTCTTACCCTTGAAATAAATAAAACACGAGTTTTTAATGTTATGAATAACCACTTTAGTAATTCAGCAAAATAACCGTCTTCTTTATATAGTTCTAGACATGACCACCTGAAGACGTGCGTGATTGTTAAGAGGTTATATTTAAATTTTAAACAATACAAGTACTAATTTATTACTAAATCTAGTACTTCTATTAATTATTTAAACTTCAGATGTCATTGTTTTTAGAATGTCACTTCTTTTTCCAATTATTTTTGTCTAGAAAAATATATCGCTTAATTAATGTCCTGATTTTATCCTTATCATGTCATTTAAGTTAATCAGAAGTGTAATCTTACAACAATGAAGAGTTCAAGTGATTCCGATGGTTCGGACGAGTATTACGATGCTGAAGATTCAACTCCAAGTCGCCTCAGCAAGTAAGTGATATGATTTTGCTAATTTTTTTTTTTTTGTTTGAATGTTTTTTCATCGATGATTCAATCATTCAATTCAATAAAATTATTATCATTTTGATTTGGCCCACTTATCTTTGTCTCTTTCACAGAAAAAGATCACCAAAATCACAGTTGCACGATGGATTTATTTATATTGCGGATTCCGATAAGACTATTGAAGAAATCAATATACCGATACGATCTCATCATGAAACCGCACCGGGACAAGAACGAGCTTTTGTTGAGCAGCCAAAATTGGTAAGACTATTTGTCCGTTTAAAATCTTTACTTAAATGGAAGTTAAAACGTTAGCTTTTCGCGAACCATATGATAGAAAATTTTCAGAGAAATTTCTAAATGTACGGTAACGCATATTTTGCTAAAATATTCCCTTGTATGCAGAAGACAGGGTGACTAAATAATTAATTGGTTCAAAACAACAATGTTTCGCTATTTTATTAAATTAAAATAAATTAATAATTGAGATTTGAATTACACTTCAATTTGTGCTATCCGGTTTGGAAAGTTATTGGTGAATGTAATGAGTCATTGTAGTTAATAATAGTTGGTTTTTTGTTTGTAACAGCTGCTATATTGTAACAATATTGTGTTAGGTGTTTTTAAACGTTTCTTTTTTTTTTAAATATTACGTAGTTACAGATTTTGAGTAGAAGTGATTTTTTTGTAATATGTATATGCAAAAGAAAGGTAATACTGGTCAGGATCTACCAACAAATGGTTCCTTATAAAACACTTATTATAATAATAGAATCTAATCTAAGTTCTAAGAAGTCTCCCCCCTTTTGGGATTATTAAGATAAGGTTTTTACTTTGATGACACAGTTTGCACCTTATTAAATTTATATTGAGTGCTCTACAGTACTGTTTGCCAATTTGAGAAGATAAAGATATGTTTAGGTTAACAAGTGCTTTTTAGAGTTTGAATTACCATGTGTTATAATCAAGCGGTGTTCTATTATCAATCAAGCGGTGTTCTATTTTATTTTATTGTTTCATCAGTTAGAATTTTGTAGAAAGGTGTACCACAGACGATCTGCTTATTTTTCTTTTTATTTTTCATTATATTTATAGATATTGAAGAGTGAATTGTAAAATCAAGTTATGTAAATTAAAAAGAAGGCCGATTGGACAAACATAAACGTAAAAAACGTGTTGAACTTAAGCAAGTCTGAACATTATCTCCCTGAATTGATCTCCCATACTGCCATCTCTGCCGTACAATATAGAAACCGCGTAACTCAGTTATGGTGTTTATGTTTCATCTTTCGAACACGCTATTCCCTCCAGACTGTTTTTTTATATCTTTTTATTCCAAACGGCTATTGGCAGTGAACTGGTAGTTTTTTCGAGTAAAATGAGAGAAATGGTGACGATAATGAGTGACAACTTGGCGTGAAAACAATCGGCAACAACAACAACAACCCTTTCTACTTCTCAAACAAATATTTTACTGTTGGAATTGTCGAGATTGTCAAGAGAAGCGTGCTTGTTAAAAAAAGTGGGATTTAGCAACAATCCAAATTACGAAATATCCAACCGATCTTTATAGTACACATGCATACATAGAAAATATATTTAATAACCTTACTGACAGACAATTTAGAGAGAAAAAAAAAATAAAATAAATTTTCAGCAGAGATTTTAATGCTAAAAAATCGCATAAAAATTCATTATGCATAACGAATCAAGTCAAATATGGTACAAACCATTTGCTATAATAATTTTCTATCTGTCATAAGCACCAGCAATATGTTAAATTCCGATTTAAAATATTTTCACCATTTCTTTGTAACATAATAATTAATAATAATAAAATGTAAACTACGAGTATGCTAAGTTAATAGCGGGTGTTTCCTAAATGTTTCTTGTACTAATTCATAATGAAGTAATTTCCATTACTCTATCTATCTACTATACCTACATATATAAAGTAAGTCACCCTGTAATTTTAAAGTAATTACCATTTTACAAAATGCTATTTTTATCTTTCGATCTTAATTATTTGCATAATTATACTATAATGTTATGGTACAAATAAATACATTACCGTAGTACGTTTAACTTTTAATATGTTTGGAAATTTGTACAATTTTTATTGTTGTTTTACGTCTACACGTCTCTCCACGCCAGATAGGTATTATTTACAATTTTAACGTCTTTCGAATTAGATCCATTGAAAATAAGCCAATTTTAATGCGTTTTTTTTGTTTTTTTTTTTGGGTTGCATTGTCTCTCTCTTCATATAGTCTGGTAGACAACGTTTTCGTGAATTGCGTCAATGCATGCAAAATGACGAGGATGAAAATCCCGGAAATACACTGACACCTGATTCTCAGGTATTTTGTTTAAATTTCTTGCAATTTAATTAATTTACTTACTTTTTATGTATAAAGAAAGCACAGAAATTTTAATTTTTTGTTGCATGCCAATTAAGTGTATAAGGTGGTGGTGGTGGTGCTTTTTTTTTTTTTTTTTGTTAATTATTCATCTATGTGTATGTGCTCCCTATGTAACTAAATATATGTAAAAATAATTTAACATTTTTTAGAATAGTTCAGTGGAAGGCGTTTTTGCACCACAACGTCCATCACATCCATTTCGCATTATCGAACATGATGCAATGAGCATACAAAGTATGACATCGCTTGGACGTGTTGGTCGTATATTGGCCGGTAGTGTTGATGCATCGATTATAAGTACCGAAAAAGAATTGTCACAATCGAATATATCGCCCAGTTCACAGCAGGCAACAACATCGATAAGTTCAAATTCCGTTGATGTTAATAGTAGTAAAGTTGTTCAAACAACTTCCAAAGAAGATATTCGAAATTCACCGCTAATGACACGATCGGAGAATAAAGTTGTACTGCAAGGTATGTGATTTTTTTGGTTTTATTTACATTTTCACGTGTCCAATCAGTTAATTTTTACCCGAACAGTGAACAGTTTCATCTGAAATTCTCCCTTCCTTTTTTGGCTTCCCTTTTGCCTTACATTCTGTTTCGGATTTAAGAACAGTCAAACGGTACTCAAATTAATATAGGAGAACCTGTTGTAGGACCAGAATAAGGAAGCAGCTGAATTACTTTGTGTCAATTTAAAAAATATTTTTTTAGTATTTAGCCAATTATTTCTGTTGTCATTTTATTGTGTCTTCCTCAGCTGTTCTTCAAAATATTTTTAAAAATTGATTGACCTAATGAGTTAAAAAAAAAATTATCAAAAACCTTTTTTTCTGAGTCGATCAATACCGACAGGTCTAAAGTCAATTAGTTATTTAACTACTACTCTGATGCCAAAAAGATCGAAAAAAGTCATTTAAATCCTCTGTTAAGAATGACTTTCATAAAATAAACAAGTTATTCTCTGTCTCTCTCAGTTCTGAATTTATTTACAAAAACATTAAAATCCATTGACAGAACCAGATGTAATAGCCAGCACAAAACTTGCTCACTCAAAAACTACCGATAATCTAACAACGGTTGGTCCAGTTGCACCACCAAGACGCAAAAAGAAAACCAGAAAATTATCATCCAGCTCATCTGAACAGTTTAACCTCAATCAGGGTCTTTCGCTACCACCCCTTGACAATGAATTAAAATTAAGCGTTTCGTTGCCACCACTTGAAATTAATACAAAACCACGTCACGACAACAGCACAATACCATCGAGTCCGGCAACTGCAGCCATTGAATCACTAGCGCGTGAAATTGAAAATTCCTTTACCGACGCCAAGTATTTACCAAAAACTGAGAGAAATTGTGCCGGCGGTTCAATGGGACGGATATGTCATTCGTTGGGTAATTCGTCAACGTCTGTTTACTCAAAACCAAGTCCATCAAATAGTTCAAAAAGTAATTCGGCTCCGGGTAGAGTAAGCTCAATTGATCCGAATCAAGGATTGAATTTGTACAAGGCGACTCGAGGTCAGTATGTTGTGAAGCCGCAAGACGAGGCGGCCAATAAAGCTGAAGGACCATCGAAAGAGGAAATGGAGAGAATAGAAAAAATTAGAGCGGAAATATTGGGAACAGATTCTAAGGAAAGACTTAATTTAGCTGGAACTGGAACAAATAGTTTAGGTAGTGGAATGCGATATGCTCCGAAACTTCTGAAAACGCAATCGTCAAAGGAACGACGAAAGTCGGCTGGCGACGAAGATGTTTTGAAACAATTAAATATCTATGTGAGAACGCGCACAGATTCGGGCAAACAATTGACTGATTTTGAGATATTAGAACAGGTTCCTGTTAAGAATTTAGATACCGGTGAGAAAATTCCTTTGTCTGCTGTTAAACCACCACCACCGCCCGATGGTTGGAATCCACTGTCGCTGCACATACACAAATTGACCAGTCACTTAGAGGCAATGCAAAAAGAATCGGACGAGGAAAGTATTTTAGGTATACCACCCGAAACGGAGGCACCACCAATGGATGAGGAGGAGGGTGAAAATGAGGACGGCGGTCGTTTAAAGAAGAAAACCGCTCGACTAAAACGTTTCTTTGGTTCGACTATGCGAAAAACTGTAGATAAAGCTAAATCAATTGCATCGGAAGTGTCCCATGCTAGACATAAAGAAGATGTTGCCGACATTGTGGATGTTGTTAATCCAGAACAAAATATTAAAATAAAGGCGTCCAGCACAAATAAAGGTCCTTATGAATTTACAAAACTGCAACACGTACAGGATTTATCCGGGGAACATACAGGCGCTGTATGGTGCATGAAATTCAGTTCATGTGGTCGGCTACTGGCAACCGCCGGACAAGATCGTGTTTTACGTATTTGGGTTCTCAAGGATGCCTATCCATTTTTTCAAGATATGCGCACGAAATATAATGCTGATCAAAAATCATCACCGACACCATCACAGGAATCGTTAGTTTCACATAATTCTGCAGAGGAAGCAATTGCAATGGCTACGGCTGCCGATCAGTCATCCGGGCCATTTATGCCTAAATCATTTTGTTCCTACACTGGACACACTTCAGGTTGGCTTTGTGATTTTTCTGTGATTTTTTGTTGAAAATGATTTTTTTTTCATAGATTTGCTGGATGTTTCATGGTCTAAAAATTATTTTATTCTTTCAAGTTCTATGGATAAAACTGTCCGTTTGTGGCATATATCCAGACGTGAATGTCTCTGTTGTTTTCAACATATTGACTTTGTTACGGCAATCGCTTTTCATCCGCGGGACGATCGTTACTTTCTAAGTGGCAGTTTGGATGGAAAATTACGACTATGGAATATACCCGATAAAAAAGTGGCTCTTTGGAATGAGGTCGATGGCCAAACGAAATTAATAACAGCCGCAAATTTTTGTCAAAATGGTAAATTTGCCGTTGTCGGTTCATATGATGGTCGATGTATATTTTACAATACCGATCAGTTGAAATATCATACGCAAATTCATGTCCGGTCAACGCGTGGTCGCAATAAAACCGGCCGAAAAATTAGCGGCATTGAACCGATGCCGGGTGAGGATAAAATTTTGGTCACATCCAACGATAGTCGAGTGCGTCTGTACGATTTGCGTGATTTAAATTTAAGTTGTAAATATAAAGGATACGCAAATGTATCGTCACAAATTAAAGCATCCTTTAGCCATGATGGCAAGTATATTATTGCTGGATCGGAAAATCAATGTATTTATATATGGAAAACAAGTCATGATTATTCAAAATTAAGTTCGGTAATTAAATTAAATTAAAATGATTTAAGAGATAAATTAAGATGGCGCTTTGTTTCTTAACTAACAGGTACGCCGAGATCGTAGTGATTTTTGGGAAGGAATCAAAGCACACAATGCTACTGTTACCTGTGCAATATTTGCACCACATCCTGAAGCTATTATTAAATCAGAGCCTGATGATTATAATGTTTCTGGATCTTGTGTACGTTTTTCTTCTTTTTCTTCTTTTTATAAAAATTGATGTTGATGTTTTGTTGTTTCTAGAGCACAACAAATACACCAGATCCAATGGCTGAACAACGTAAAAAGAGCTGTGGCTATGTTCTTATCAGTGCTGATTTTAATGGCGCCATAAAAGTATTTATTAATAAAACAAAACCAAAACATAGTAGTTTACCGTACACTGCGATTCTAGACTAGGCTAACAAAACAAAAAAAACCCAATTACTATGCCTTACAGTCTCTGTTTGAAGTGGGTTATTTTTGTCATTTTGATATGTGTTTTTGCATCGTTTTAGGCAAGTATTTTTTTTTATTTTCATTTAGTTCGATTGTCCTTTTAAATGTGATCTAAACAGAAAGTGTATGTAGAAATTGCAACCCCCGCTAAAGTTCCGAAAAGTCAAAATGGTTATATCTGGCCTAATGTGAATGTATAGTAGTGTGGATGAAAAAGGGGGGGGGGTAGGTGGTGGTTATTAGTTATTAGTTTGAAATTTGTTTAGTGACATATTGTACCCAACCCAAGACCCACGAAAAGAATCGTAATTTACCACCTTATGACTACTCAAAAGGTGCTGGTTTTAATAATTAGAAATAGTCCAAAATAATTCCTGAATATAAGGGACATTTATTTTTCAAAAGACTCTACTTTTTTGTCTTAGTCATATTTCAGACAATTTACTTTCAGGTATCCACATCCTCCTTAATAAGAGTTTGGAATATATTCTGGCCAGACTTAGTAGTACTGTGTTGTTTTTTTGTGTTCGGATATTTAGTAAAACCTCCGGTAGGTTATGGCCAGGACTAATTGAACCAAAACTTCATTAACATATCAGTTATTTTGGATTTTTTTTTGTTCTCGACCGGGTTTTTCTCGCCCCGTATTTATAATAGCTCTGTTTGCTAAGCTCAATTGATGCCATAGGACCAATTTCTCAACTACCAAGATCCAGGTAGTTGGTTTTTCTCTGATCAATTTCTGGATAGATAGTTTTTTCTAGCGTAATAAATAATATTATGCTACTCAAAATGAACTTTAATTTCATATGAATAATGAAAATACAAATAGACAAGTGGACGGTTATAGACTTCAATATGTACTTTTACGAATAACAGAAAGTTGTGTAGTTGAATACGAATTGTGGCTATATAGAGTTTAGACCATCTTTTTTTGTCGTTACCATTAAAATAAAAATTGCAAGCCATACGGACAAAATATTAATTTACCATTTAACAAAATCTACTTAGAAAGTTGTTTTACCATTAAAGTTTATAGCTGGACGTTATGAGTAGTGTGTGATTAGATAAGAAACTACAAGATTTGTTAATTTTTTTCGAGTAAACAACTGTCCCTTTTCCGATTATCATCCTTCTAAGCACAGCAAGTTTTATATTTTGTATATGAATTTTATTTTTAAATCAATATTTTGTGAATTTTGTTGTTGTTATTATAATTATTAAATGCTGCTACATAATTAGATAAAGAAAAAAAAATTGTAAATAGTGGATTTGATGAAATTAAATATATTTAGGAATCAGACATATAATCATTGACTGTTATTACTCTAATATCTTCTTCTTCTGTTATAGCCGTTGCACATTCGGGATTGTTGAATTGTAAATCGACAGTCACAGCAGCGTCCAGTTGCAAAAATCCATTTTTCGACAATGTATATTTTGGTATTTTCTCCGATAAAGTTATGTAGACAAACAGTGCCGGTGCTTTAATTCGGATAGTCATTTGGATTTGATGATGACTGTCTTCGCATTTATTTGAATCGATTGAGACCTAAAATTATAGGATTATTTAATTGGAGTTTTACATTTGGAGTTGGAATTTATGACTAACTTGTAATTTGGGGTCAACGACATCAAGGCAATTTTTTATTCTTTCATTGAATACGAAATTGGTGGCGATAACTTCATTTTTGGCATTTTTTAGTATAAACTTCATTACACTGTTATTTTTGGCCAACGGTTTTTCGATGTAAGTATCAACTTTAAATGTGTCTACTATTGTTGCAGTATTTGGTTCCTAAAAAATTTATATATCTCTTTTCAACCTCTCTCTCTTCTACAATATCTATAAATATCAATTAAACTTACCATGGTAAAATTCCACTGTTTTTCAAATTGGACTGTTAAATTTGATAAATGATAGATTTGAAGAATTGCTTTCAGTTCTTCTGGATGCCCAAGGCTATCGCGGATAATATGAATATGTAATCGTTCCAATTCGTCAACGAGCGGCACAATTGAGATTGGGGCAAAAAACTCCTTCACCCAGTATTGGAGAATCTTTTAATGACAAAATTATTTGCAATTTCATTGACGTAAACAAAAAATCCTCTTGCAGCTAGTCACCTTGAAATTGCCTGTGTAGTCTATGCTCGACCATGAAGGAGCAACCCAAACGTCATTAAGTTGCCAATATAATGCGCCCATTGTTTTCATTTCACCACCTTTTTCAGCTCTAAAATCGTTTTATAATCCTTGAGTTAAACGTCAGTTTCGTTAATAAAAAAAAATACAAAATGACGCCCCACCTGTAAACTTCTGATTCTATTTTCATAGTCATCGCTTGACTTATTTGACTAAAATAAATGTACGCTTCCCAGTAATTTTCATCATTTACATGTGGCAATGGTAAGTGATGATTCACAAGATTCCAAATTGGTTCACTACCATCGGGAAAATGTTGCCGATGGCTTACGAACGCTGTAAAATTGTCAGTTGACTTCATTACAGTTTTCCAACTGTTTAGTGCCGGAAAACTTTGAAAACCATATTCGGAAGCAAACCTTGGTCTAGGATATGTATTTGAATTCCAACCGTCTGAGAAGTAGTTGTAGTAATGAACTAAAATATACGATGATAATTTACTGGATTTTAAAATTGATTTTATTATTTCAAAAAAGAAAAAGAAAAGAAAATTATCAACGAACTTACTATCACCAAAAAAGACATTTTGCGGATCATTGTGAATAATTGATGTGTTTGATTGTTTTTTACCGTTAGATGGAGAGGAATACAAAAATGTATGCCATTGGTCATTTTTTACAACTTCATTTTGAATAATGCCATCATACAGCGTGATATATTCGCTGGAAAAGCGATCGAATTCAGTTTGGGTTCCGTACCTATAAGTGTTTTTTCGCCTTATAGTAAATATTTGTATATTAAGAGAATAGATTCCAAACCAGTTCTGAACCAATGCTGCTTCGTTTTCATTGTTTCCAGCCCATATTGCAATAGATGGATGACTTTGCAGTCTTCTTACATTTTGTTTCATTTCCATTCTAACCGAACTGTTAAAAATTCCAATTTTTTTATTACGTCCTGGGCGACTAAAATCTACTTACTCCAAGAATTCCGGAAAAACTGGATACATAGCACAGGCAAACATCATGTCTTGCCATATTAATATTCCATATTCATCTGCTAGATCATAGAAGTAGTCTGTTTCATAAATGCCACCCCCCCAAACACGGATCATATTCATATGAGCATCCTTCGCAGCACTTAACAGAAATTTCACTTTTTCCTCATTGAATGATTTTTCCGGCAATATATGCGAAGGTATCCAATTAGTTCCTTTCATGAACATCGATATATTGTTGACTTTAAAGTAAAATGTGAGTCCGTAATCTAAAGCAAAATAAATTGATCAGTATTTTCATAATGAATCATGCCAAAATGTATCAGAAATTACCCAAACTATCCTCAATTAAATCTATTGTTCGGAAACCGATTCTAACCGATTTCTTGGATCGCAAAAACTTTATACGTTCCTTTCGTATTTCATTTGTACCGGTACTCCCAAGTAGTCCAGTCCATGTTGCTCGTAAAGTGTACAATTTTTGATCACCATATCCATTGGGCCACCATAAATTTACTTGGTTCTAGATAAGGAGACAATGAATTGTTAATATTTTGTCAGTGATGTAGAATTGCTACATCAACTCCAAAATAACCTACTCTCCCCCTACATTTCAGCAAAGGTATGTTGATCTAAAATTTAATTCCACAGAAAGAAGAACTTACTTTTCGAATTTTAAACGAAATCATCTTTGAAAATTCTCCATTATGATCGGGCACACCAGTTACATATTTCCTAAGTGGCAAATGTAAAACACCAACCAAATTAACGCTTAAAAAACCATCAATTGTTTTGGGTCCTTTGTCATCAGCACCACTTTCCAAGTGAACGGTTGCGGAAATCTTCCACATATTACCTTCATCCTCGAGAACATACGTTAGATCACGGATAATGGCCGTTTTGTAATTTTCAATTGTGACACCTTGCCTAAAGAATTCATAAAATTAAATTGGGCGAGAGGGTGGTTCAATTCAATTCAAATCAAAAATAATTTGATTAACAAACAAACAAACCATAGGCCAACCGATGGAGCCGCTAGACCCCAATCCCATGAAAAACTTGCTTGCATTTTCCGTATAAAATTCATGTGACATTCACCATTATAGTTAACTGGTGGACACTCCGGTGGTGTAAATGAATTGGCAGCTGCATATTGCTTTGCTGACTTAATTGGAGATGCAAATTCTATTTTCAGATTATTTTCTTCATTCTATAAAGATGAAAATCATATTTTTAGCATCAAGTGGATGTACCTACCGTTCAGTTAATTAAAATTATTTCTTAGTGTACCGTTTTGAGTTTGTCTGAGACATCGTATCTATATCGAACGAACATATTGTTTGGTAATGGATCCCCTAGATCGATTCCATTTAAATAGATCTTGGCATGTGTGTCGATACCATGAAAAACTAATAATGTGTGGTAGTCATTGACTCTGTACGAAACTGGAATAATGGAAAATTTTTGAAATTGTAATTATGAAACTCTATGCATAGAATCGTAAGAAACCATTAAAATTAAGACTATAGGTCCAGTCTTCTTGTGCAATCCATCGAAGATTTACGTCATTGTAGCCGAACAGAACAGATCCAGTCAGATTGGCTTCTTCTATTGCAGAATAAACGCCAGATGGAAGTTTCTGGTTATAAATCTTAATACCTATATTGGTCATCAACATTAAAACTGAACCAACATGCATAATTGCATAAATCTCCACTTACTCCCATTTTGATTACTAATATTCCATCCATCGTTTAAGTTAATTTCCACGCCATGACCGAATCCAACCATAAAACACAGTACCACTAGGTACAAGCACTTCATCATAGCACCGATGCGCTTCTACTAAGTGACTTAAGTGCGATCAACTATCAAAACTATACGCACAAGTGAAAAACAATAATCTAAACTCTCCTAAGGTCACTTATAGTGTGGTACACTCTAAATCGGGTACTTAATGAGAACAATAATTGTGTAATGAGCGTTATCATCAATTGTTCGTTGCCTTTTGTACCTAATCGGTAATGTTTTGTTGTTGTTGTTGTTATTGTTATTATTATCATATCAGTGAAGAGAACTGCGAATTCTAAGTGATAAAGAGACAGACAAAAAGATAATTTTTGCAAATGTACTTATATTGTTTCAGGCCAGTACTAACAGAATTGATAATTCCATAATGCACTTAAAGTAATTACTTTTGAGTGATAACTCATTCGATTGTAACGTTGCTCAAATTAAGTACGTGAGTTGTACACTCAGTGTCTGACTTTGAGTATTATTATTATTATTTTTTATTATTTTTAATAATCGACTTACATATTTTGCTTGGATACATTTCTGTCGAGATCTTATAAGGAACTAAGTAGGTATCGAGTCAATATAATATTCTGAATATTCTTCCCAAACATAATCTTTTCACCAAACACTAAAATAATTTTTCAGAAAATCATAATTTCCATAAAGGTAGTAGAGAAGACACTTGAGATTCAGAGCAGATTCCAGCGAGTGATAAAGAATATTAGAAGGTTATTAGTTGATTAACTTTAGTCTCCCAAACAGTACTTCCTACTTTATGCTTACAACAAGAATGTTTGGTTATTTTGGGTTAAATTTTCTGAATATTTGTTATGTGTGGACAAAAAAGTTCGAAATTTTTGTTCACGCATTTTCTCGGATGTCATATGCGAGTTCGTCACTTCAAATATTTCAATACATTACGTAGATAACTAATCGTTTTGAGTACTTTCATAAGTACCTACTTTTTACCATCACTTTTAAACCTTCTAATCCAAGTCCCGTATGCCCACTTATCGTAATTGCTATTATTAGAATGGAATTTGATTTATTGGAAAAAAAAAAAATTTTAGTTTTAAAATTAAATACATTTAGGAATGAGACATATAATCATTAACTGTCATTACACTAATATTTGCTTCTTCTGTTATAGTCGCTGCAATTCGAGATTATTGTCTGTTTACAAATATAGCTGGCTTAAAATGTGTAGGTATTGTAACT
Source organism: Platyura marginata (assembly GCA_026745375.1). Lineage (NCBI taxonomy): Eukaryota > Metazoa > Arthropoda > Insecta > Diptera > Keroplatidae > Platyura > Platyura marginata. Next base: position 754 of record JANSTT010016776.1, on the reverse strand, counting down.
TTTTGTCTTTTCTTTAATTTCCAATCATTTTTTTTAATTAATATATCAGAAGAAAACTGTTTATATAAAACTATCTTTCATATTTTGAAATAAAAAATAAAGAAATTTTTTTTTATTTCTTGTGGGATTCGATTGACGGAAGGGTCCGCAAGTAAATTTTATCCAATACGAAATAAAAGTACCTATTTATGTTTTTTATCTATTTTATCCCTTATATTACTTTTAATAGACAAATTCGGTTTCAAAAAGGTGTTTATGGGACTATTTCACGTACATCAGTAGTCTTTCTATCTATAACGTACGTAAAATACCAACACTTTGATCATTAATTAAAAAAATAAAAAGTTTTCCAGTATTTTCAACGCGAAAAGTATTCTAATTAGACACTTAATAGATTGCAAAAAACTGCATCTCGTTTTTTCCATTAATAACGAAAATAGGGATTGGTTTTTTTTCTGAAAATTTTGTTCATTTTCAATTTTTTGCTCGCAGCAAAATGGCCTTCAAATATGTTATAGAGGACATAATTTTAAGCAATAAAGCTTTTGGTGGTCATATTTTCCTTTAAAAATGAGGGAGATATGGGCAAAAGAAGATTTTCGGTAGAGGTAACTTTGGCGAAATATTCTGGCTAAACTATTAGGGCCACATCCAAAAGTTTAGCATCAAATTAAAGGTAAAGGATCCATCTTTCTCAAAAAATTTAGTATAATTTTCCGATAGAGCAAATTTTCCAAGAACACGCCTGTTAAAC
>JANSTT010016775.1:0-20052 GCA_026745375.1 Platyura marginata | reverse complement strand
TTTGTTCTTAGAAAATGTTAACCCTTTAAGGTCCAAATGGTGCCTTTAAAGGGTTAACTTTTAAAAATATATTAATGAACCAAAAACATAAAGAAGAACTTCCTGAATAAATTTAGCTATATTTATTTTTTTTTTGGTGGTGGGGTCTCGTCGTTTACTATTTATTATGATTTTTTATTTTTTGATCGGAATTTTAGACATTTTCATATATGTAAATATATGGAAAATTACTGGAAATCATTGGAAATGTACCGAATTCAGGAAAAAAAAACAATTTTTGTTTAGTTTTCTATAATTTTTCTCTGAATTTCCTTTAGATTTTGAATAAAGAATCTTTAAAAAATTCAAATTTTAGGGGCTTCAAATATCTACCAGAAAAAAAAATATTTCAGCGAATGTGTGTCACCCAAGGCCTTGTGCATTTCGATAGAAAATACATCGTGTCTAGTATAAGATTTTTTTATTTTTTTTTTAAATCAGGGGATGGGTTTACTGCCCTAAGATTATCCGCGATTTTATGCCCACATATAGAACGTACAAATTTCTGAAATTTTTTCATTTCAGGTTAATCGTCTGACAATCTGTATTCGTGTTATGATGACGATAGCAAATCAGCGAAATGAGTCTAATTGGCCTGACTAATCATCAATGAATCACATCCAAGGTACAAAAAAAAAACTACTTGTAAGTCTCCTGACTAATTGATATTAATAAAAGAACATTTTTTCGCAGTAGAACAACTAGGAACTGGGGACCCCCCACCAACTAAACCATTGCCAAAAAACTGAACGATGGATGGATGGAAGGTGCGCAGAAATAATTAAATTAAATAATTTATTAATAAAATGTATTTCAAGTATAGCAAATTGATTTGAATAAATGGAAGAAACTAAAAAAATCCTCTTTTGTTTTGCATGAATGAATTTCAGTTAAAGATCAACAAGAATTAACAATCAAGAGATGAACATTTCAGGTCATCTGATCTACAAGACGGATCGCTATCGATAAAAACTGATAACGTCATTAGAATGGGCATTCTTTAAAACCTCTAAATACCAATTTTCATAAAAATATCTCGATAAATAAGGATTTAAAAAAATCAAAGTTCAAAATGGTACATGCAGCGCCATCTCTGGGTTGAGAGACCTGCTGTCACTTATGAACTCCTGATCCATGTTGGTACAATTTCCAACTTTTTTCACCAAACGACGCCCCACGAAAATGGCGCAAAAATTAAAAAAAAAACGAAATTAGCACCAACTCGGATCAGGAGTTTATAAATGCCAGCAGGTAACTCAACCCAGAGATGGCGCTGCATGTACCGTTTTGAAATCGGTTTTTGCAAAATTCTTATTTATCGAGAGATTTTTATGAAAATTGGTATTTGGGGGTTTTAAGGGATGGCCATTCTAATGGCGTTATCAGTTTTTCGATATTGATGAATCTTGTAGATCTTCACCAAAGATGTTTCCGATATCGGATTGATGAATCTATCAAGATCAGAATCAGAAATGTTTCCAACGATGATTCTTGTAGATCTTTTCCTGTGGAGCAATTGATAGAAAAATTGTTTATTTATTCACATTTATTGCAAAGATTTTCTAATAAAATAATTAACAATAAATGAAAATGAAAATATTTGTTCTTTTTTTCTGCGTTGTCTGTGCTTCCGATGTAATTTGGTAGTACAATTAAGCCGGTTGATTTTAGTGGGCGTAGATTCTGTATCCTTTACGATATCTACAGTAGGTACATAGAATAATAGATAATACGTTGAGGATGTATATTTCACAGACAATACTTGTGCTCTGCGAATGTAAACAAGTGAAAAAAAGAGACAAAAATCCATACACACACAGTATGCTTGATGTAGATGAGTAAGCTGAGCTGAGCTTCTACCAACTGTGACTGGGAGACATTTTCAAGCACATTTTGGACACAACCACACACCACATGGTTATTGGATGATCAGTAAAAGGTCTCCTTTTGCATAATGCTAAGAATGATAAGAAAACGGGATGCTAAAATGTATAGCTACGGGCCTGATATTTGAGAAATGGGTTAACTAAAGTTGACTACTATAATGTTCATTGAGATGGCCATAATGCCCCCATATAACAGAGTCGCACATTTTTCTGGTAGGTAGGTAGGTATGTAGTTATAGGGTTAGTGAAACGAATTATTATTATTATTCCAAGTGATTAAGAAAAGAAAAAAACGAAAAAGTAACACAAACAGATGGAAGACACATTATGTGGCTGGGCTTGGTATGGATCTCGTTTATACCGGCAGCTCAGGATGGTACTATATATATATAAAGACGTAACATTGATTTAATACTGCGGCCACATCAACAATCCATTAACATTTTTTAAATGTCTTTAAAGACCATCATCTCTAAGCTATCTCCTCTGTATTATGGGTGAATTTATGGTTTATTTTTATGTTTCTATATAGAGGTCTTCTACCTGGAAACTGGAATAGCATAATTTATTGTAAAGGTTTTGTTTCTGGTTAAGTTAATTATCGGAATAATATGATGTTTCTGCTTGTTCTGCTTGATTGTGGCTTGTTTTTTAGAATAAAATGTTCCGGCGATCGTGATTTTTATGCTGTGGTTAGCCGGTGTTTATCATAATTCGGTTGGAAATGCCATTCAACTTTTATAAATTTGCTAAGATTATTATCTTTTATCTGCTATGTAGTTTTTTTTTTACCTATACTGACTATACCAAGTAAGGAGAAACATTCTGTCATACCAACTTAAATCCTAAATTACATAAATTTTGTGTACTACTCGTATTAAAGATCTAATCTTGTAACAAAATGTTAGTTCCTTAATCCAATTAAGCAAAACATTTGGTTTTTTATAATATATTAAAATACAAGGGGGTAATCACATATAAAAAATTTGTTTCGAAAAATAACTTGGAATAATCACGGGATGTGGTCCATGAACGAGTAGATTCTCTCGCGTCTTAAAATACTTTTTTTTATACATTTAAAGTATGCATAAGGATTCTATACTGAGCCCATTCATGTTAATAAAATAATAGTATCTACCAGGCACGTAGAGTCTTTGGAAGTAAGGGAATGAGTGCTTCTATAAGCAAATTTTTAAACCCCCTATATAAATTCAAATCAAATTATTGATAAGAATGCAATTTTAAAATCACATCCACTCAACGCATCCATTGGTATAGGTAATTGGCTTCTTCTTCGTTAGAAAGTGAGAAAATTGATTCAAGTGTAGCATAATCATTATAAATACTTTGGCTGTGGAATGAATTCTCTGCGGTGGTAGATTCTAAGTGTACCTAAGTAGTAAAAAAGTGGCGGTAAAATAAGCTTTTAATGCCATTGTACACAAAATAAAAATGGAATCATGGCAAATTGATTCGTTTATTCATAATAATATAAAAATCTTTTTAAATAATTCGAGTTTAGAGATTACAGATACCAAAAATTTTGACTTCCTAGAAATTCTAAACAGCCTACTAAACATGAGAAAATATACATACTTCCCTCGTCGAGAAATTCACGCTTCATGTATGGCACTTACCTACATTATACTTAATTAAAAAAAAAATTATTATAACGAAAATTCTCTGTAAAGACAATCTGCCAGATAAAATCTTCACTCGTCAAAATCATCTGAAAAAATCCTAACAGACAAAATTCGCCGCGTGCAAAAAATGTTGAAATCACTTTTATGATAATTTTTATGAATGGCCACAAATTATAAATGGTCCCAAGTCTGAACCTTAACGCATTTTAAAGTATAGATCATTGGATTAGGTGACGATATTCGAAAAAAGGGACAACATTAAATTGTATGAAACAGAGAACTATATACAAACAAATATCTCTAATTACAAAAATGGCGACATTGATGTAACTCTATTGCACTTGCGCTGTACCCTTTTTATTTTGTTGTTGTTGTTGTAACCATATTTATCCAAAAAAAACTCCGAAATAATTGGTGCTGAACTAACCTAAAAATGTAAATTCACCAATTTTACAGAATATTTTAAATTTGCATTAAGTTACTAGGCACTTAGGTACATACACATGCACTTTACATATATACAAATACATAGACATGTTCAATTCTTGCATAGTATCGTTTAGATTTTGTCCATAAGATAAATACTTGAGATGCACCAATGTTTTCAATCACGATTGCATTTCAGCGATCCCTTATTTGAACAACAACAACAAAACAAAAAAATATTTCGGCTGCAATGCAAAAACAAAGATTTACATATACAATGTAGGTACATGCAACACAGTTTAAAAAAAAAAAAACAAAAAAACAAAAAAAAACAAAACCAAAAAAATCAAAAGATATTTGAAAAAATGCATTTCGTAGAATTTGGTCTGAAAATCAGACAATGCTTGGCTTAATAGTCCAATGGTTTAATCTTTGCCAACATATGGTTGTCATTTAGGAAATCTTTTCTTGGGAATTTGTAAAAAATAATTAAATAAAAAAAAAAAAAAAATTACTATGAAACCGCTCCCTAATTATTTGCACACAGCATATTATTTAGTTTAAAAGGATATATGAAAATTCGTTTGTGATGATGACGATGTCGATGATGATTTTGATGGGTTGGCAGGTTTGTTTGTAATTAAGTATTTGGATTTAATAATTCGACAAGTAACTGAATAGCAAATTTGATTATTATAGAAAATTAATTATGTAAGGACAGACGGTTCGTAAAAGTTCGGGAACTTCTCCGGAAATTCATACTATAATTCGCATAACTATTTCTTAATTATGGAAATATTTTTAAAAAAAAATTTAATCTAATTTCAAGTCAAATTATATTGCCCCGGCACTGATTGGCTTAAAATTGCTATCAAATTGAGCAAATAATAATAGAAACCTGAGAATTGTTAGAACGGATTCGAATAGAAAATTTAGAAATTTGTTTGCAGACAGTTTTCGTGTGTCACGTCATCATCGAAACTATCTAGATGAAAAGATAATTTTTGCAGATAATTTAATATCTGGTGCACTAGGAATCACGCCTAAATGATAATATTTCCAGTAACGCGGCTTTAGAGAATTAACAATCAAATCAACGAAGGGCCATTTTTTGGCGATTTTTCAAAAGTAACACAATTTTGAAATTTTCTTATTACTAAAGATGTGATTGTGAAACGTTGTACTTTAATATTATTTTAAATTTCTAGCATTTTTGCCAAAAAAAAAAAAATTTGAAAAACCCTTTGAGGTCCATACATTTTGAACTTGAAAGGGTTAGCCAAAAATTTTCAAAAACCCTACCCATCTTTCTTAGAATTTAATTGTGAACAGTTTCGTAAACTTTTCATTTTTTGAAAACGTTAACCCGTTAAGGTCCAAGCGGTGCCTTCAATGTACTGAGAATATAAAGAAATCACCCTGATCAAATTTAGTTGAATTTTATTTTTTTTTGGGTTAACCCTTTTATGTTTAAAATGTATGGTCCTTAAAGGGTTAACTTTTTCCAAAAAATTTTATTTGGCAAAAAATGCTGGAAATTAAAAATAATAGAAAGTCCCAAAACGGCAACATCCACCATTCTTAGAATTTAATTGTGAATACTTTCGTAAATTTTCCATTTTTTGAAAGCGTTAACCCGTTAAAGTCGAAACGATGTCTTTAAAGGGTTAACATTTAAAAATATCATAATGTACTAAGAATATAAAGAACCCTGATCAAATTTAGTTGAATCTTGATTTTTTTTTTTGGTTAACCATGTATGGACCTTAAAGGGTTAACTTTTTCCAAAAAATTTTAATTGTTGAAAATTAAAAATAAAAAGTCTCAAAACGCCAAAAAAAAGAATGTTCAAAATTATGTGACTTTAAAAAAAAAAATCACAAAATGGCAAACGTCCTAAAATGACCTAAGTTTTTTTTTTTTTTTTTTAAATAGACCCACGATGCCTCTGAATATTTCCAATAAATTAAAATCCATTTTTATATGATGCGTTAATTGTCCTATTTATTGGGACCGACTACCGACAGTTTTACAAAAATGACACGGCAATTAAAAAAACTAAAAAAGCAAAAAACAAATTTGTCCACATGGAAAATAGACTAAATAATGATTTTTGTATAGTTAACACCTTCAAGCCCTACTTAATTTAAAATTCTCTGTTAACACCATATATAGTTATATATAGATGTACTCCCAAACAGGTAACATGCTTGAGAAAACAAATATTCTGGTGTATGGCTTCGGACACAGAGAGACAAAAAGTGTTCTTTTTTCCATGACCATCATAAAAAAAAAAAAAAAAAAAAAAACCAGTTGCACTTCACATGCATCAAATACATTACCATTATATGTAGGTACCTACATAAATATATATATATATATATACATATGTATATATAAAGATGTTCAATCGATTAGAGAGATGAATGTGACTGGTCTGAATACTAACCACAAATTAACGATTCAAAGGTGCGTTGATAAGTACCTAATTGAATACTGTGTGTGTTTGAAATAATATGTAATTGGTGTGCGCGGTGCATTTAAATGAGACCATCATCATCATCATCATCACCATCATTATACTCATCTCTTGCAAGTTAAACATTGTACACATAAAATTTGTGACTTTTTCTTATGCAAACAAAAATATTTGTTTAAAATTAAACATTCCAACGTGTTCCATAAATGAAAGATAAACAAAGAAGAAGAAAAATTATGATTTTTTTTTTTTTTTTTTTTTATTTTCAAAATCTTGAAAATTATATTTTTATGGTGCCCAGTCGGTTTATTATTGAAATTTTAACCAACTGCTAAAATCTAGTAAATTAAATTTAAATCCACTTTCCATATATATATGTAGATTTGTAGATATATGTGTATATATACGATACAGTAAGTATTTGAAATAGTGAACTCAAAAAAAACCAGGCGTGTTCACATTTGCAAAGGAATTCACTGTTACGAGGGCGAATTTCCTAAGAAAACTACAAGACAATTTTTCACCGCAAATTATAGGCGAACGAACACCAAATCATTTCTTAAATTGTCTGCAGCCATCCTTAACTTGATCGGAATGAAATGTCATTTTCTTTTTGATTTGATTGTGGATGTTGGTTACTTTTGCCATTAACCTTTCAGCACTTACAATAAGATTTGTTACTTCTTTGCATTGAAACGGTTAAGAACCGATTGGTACAATTTCTTTTCCATTTTTGGAAAATTGCCCTCAATGATTGTTTTTTTTCTTATCAATTTTGAAAGCGTTTCCCGTTTCCCGATGTCTGTTATTCCCTTACTTTTCTTATTTAAATGAACAGATTGTTGACGTCGCCACACCAAATCGGTAACATTTACTCCGTGGTTACTTTTTTCAATAATCTCCCTTTGGTTTAATTGACCGACCAAACGGCTCTGAGCAATGAGTGGTTTCCTTTGGAGCGAGAGGTCAAGGTTTCAAGACTGACTGGGGATGAAATATGAAGTGTTTTTCTCTGGTATGTTGATTTAAATCTGAAACCGGTGGTTGGATTGCACCTAAAAACTGTCTAAATAATGACATGATCTCTAAAAAATGGCAATGGTTAAAAATAACGTTGAAATTGTAAGGTCTCCGTAAAAAGAACACCTCAAGTGCTGCTTTGTCCTACAAAAAAGAGCTTGTCATGTCAATTGAGATAAATGTATAAAGAGGGATGTCTAATGGGTCCATCTATAGAGGCCTAAGGAATTTCGGGCGCTCTCACACTAACTAACTAAATTGGTTTAATTGACAGCACTTTTCTCTTCATCTATTCACTCAACAATTATTTATAATAAACAGCGGCGAGAAAACTTAGCACGTGATCTAACACATAAATCGGCTAAAAAATCTAACTGTCATCTAACTGTCAATCTAAATCTCATACATAAGAGGAGAGAAAACATTTACATAGGTATTTAGCACGTTTTTCAACGAAATTACTCGAAAAAGAAATAATAAAGAGAGTTAGAGAGCAAACATAATATATGTTCACTGTTTCGAAGACAAGCAGTTCACTGTTTCGAAGGCAAGCAGTTCACTGTTTCGGTGGTTCATAGAAAAAAATTGTTGTTCCACATTACTGAATAAATCACTCTTTCGAATATTCACTCTATCGAATACTTACTGTATATATAAATCAACTATTATTATTAGTTATTCGAGGAGCTCCTGTTTGTTTTTTCTGTAATTTAAAAATGACTACGAAAAGTCATGTTTATTTGAACGGCACACAACCATCTTGGAATAATAGAAGAAAAATAACCGAAAATCTGGGTTAAAACAACACTGGAGAAAATCTGTTTGATTGTTGTCATTGTCATTTTCACAGTTATTTTAATGAGTGCGTGAAATGTATTTTTAAACTTTTTATGGTTTCTTCTTCATTTTAATTATTTCTATTTCGTTTTGTTTAATTTTTTTTTTTTTTTTTTTTTTTTCGTATTGTGTAAGTCTCACTAACTATGGCCCGGTAATGTATATGTACCAAAATGTTTGTAAACAATTTCGTTTTATTTTTGGTAAACTAAAATGTTGAAAAGTAAAAGAAAAAAAAAAGAAGAAAAAATCAAGTTCATCTCTACAGGCAGTGATATACTCGACCAATGCAAGTACATTAGATGGTAATTAATATTAAGTCTAGGTAATTTTTATGTAAATTAAACGCCACAGAAAATAAACAAACCTTGATGTATAAATAAAGTGCATTTTTAGGAAGTTACGATTGGTCAGTAATAGTTAAAAATTTCTAAGTGAAAAATATGTGTTCTGTAACCTTTATGGTTAACGTGTACATAATTTCCGAAATGGGTTCCAATATATGTAGGTTTTTTAAAAAGTGACACAAATAAATTTTTGAATTTGGAGCATTTTTGCCAAATAACATGTATACATTTTGAACATGAATGGGTTTCATCCATCAAAATATTTAAGTTTTTTTTTTTTAAAATAGTCCTATGACGATGGGATCAATATATCTAACGAGGCGCCACTGGTGTCACGAGTCGTAAAAAAAGTAGAACCAAATATGACAACTAGTGGATTCCTAACCTAAACAATAAACCACAATTTTTTCTAAAGAATTAATGAATCATCAAGGATAAGGATTACAAATCCATGCCAATGTGTTCAAATTAGGTATCTGACGAATTGTTAACCTTTATGGTTAACATGGTACATAATTTCCGAAGTGGGTTCCAATTAATATAGATCTAATTGTTTGTAAATTTATTCGCCGGCGGGAGCAGCATTTGTGTAATTCAAAAAAATATCTGGAGTGCTTCACACATCTCGAGGTGCACAAAATTACGTATAATTACATTAAATTCATCAAATATATTTACAATCAAAGTCGGTGCTTTTCTACGAGCGCAAAACTTGGTTCATGTCAAACGAAAGTGGGCGAAAAATCCCGATGTTTGTCAACAAATGCCTACGGAGAATTGAACGCATCTTCTGGCCAGAAACAGTCTCAAATGTGGAACGATGGCGGCGGACAGAAGAAAAACCTATTGAGCAAAAAACTAAAAAGAGACACTGATGGAGCTGGATTGGACACGTTTTCCGACACCATGAAATTTCTCCAAGTAAAGCGTTTCTTTTTTTTTAACCCCTAGGGTCACCGTAGATGCGAGAAACCGAGAAACAGATGAAAAAGGACCGCCATCAAGGAAGCTATAGAGAGGGTAGTAAGTTTTGGAACGAGATCGGTGCCTAGGCAATAAATAGAGACAGATGGCGTGACTTTATCGCAGCCATATGCTCGCCAGACTAGGAGTTAAAGGAACCAACGAAGAAAAAGATATATGTTCACCTAAAACGACACAAAAATGTAAAAAATAAAAAAGGTTAAAGCAGATAAGCCAACTAATTGCTCCCTAACCGAAAACCTTAAATCATAATTTTCTTAAAAGAATTAATAAATCAATCAATATGAGGAGAGGATTACAAATCCATGTCAATATTGACAAAAAATAAAAAATCTGTCATCGACCATATCGTTACATCATCATTACTTACTTACATTTATTCTAAAAAATTCTTCAAACAGACCTTTTGAGGCTTACCTAACCATAACACAGCTAATGCGTTAAGGTAACAAATTATGTCATTACTCAAATACTTCCGAAATTCATTTTCATTCATAAGAAATTTCAAAAAAATTACAATTAATTATGAGTATTGGTATCATAGGGGAAGTCGGGGATAGTTGTCACAAAAAAAAATGTAGTACAACATTTTATGCGCCGCGTTATTTTACGTATAATCCAGGTGTTCAACTGGATAAGTGACTCGCGCAGACGCAATTTTAATTCCTTTTCTTTTTGAGGGCCAGTCAAATTCTTTTGGGGCTAAATGTCACAGTGAAAGTGACTGAATTAGTCTTACTTATAAGATAAAATGATTAGTAACAAGCCCTTTTTAGATATACTTAGCATATTTTCAGTTGTAATCACAAAACTGACCTGTTTTTATGATATTCTTGACATCGATGCTTTATTTCTCTCTTATTATTTCTTCTTTATTTATAAAAAAAGACAACATTGGCTCGTTACTGGCAAAAGTCTTGCTACTGCTCTTTTTACCCTATATCGGTGTTATACTTACGTAAAATGTGCATGTCAAATATAATTGTTTTAAAAACACAAAGTTTTTTAACATTTAGAGTAAAATATTTTACATATTATTCGTGTGACATTTGTCCCCGTATGGTGTGACATTTCATCCTGGTCTCGGGGAAATATGTCACAAAAACGTTTAATTAAAAAATTAAATACATTTCGATGAATTTAAGATCAAGCTAGATTTAAAATGTCGATTCATTAAGCTGTTATAGTCAATCAAAAAAAAGTGTGACAACCTTCCCGGTCTCCCCTACACATGTACATATGTATACATAAAGAACCTGTAACTACATCGGTAGGTACCAACAAAATCAAGTCGTGTGAACGAAAATGTCAAATGGTTATATATAAATTATCGCCCACATTTTGTGCTGTTATCTTGTTGCATGATGTGGCGCTTACCGCATCAGGTAGTTTTGCCCAATAAGAACAAAAACAACAATTCGAAAAACAGGTGTATGGGTCCGTTTATGGTATACGAACCAAGAACCAACCACTGGTGGAGGCTTATCTCTTCTGTTTGATTTTGTATTGTTGAGTGAACAATTTATTTGTATATCTCCATTAAGGAAAAAAAAAGAAGTTTTACAAAAGTATGGTAAAAGAAAATAAACCTCTTCAGGTTTTTGTGTTCTTGTTTTTATTTTTATGTTTATAATAATATTTATTTGAACACCTTAAGAATGCATTTTTTTTTTTGGAGACAGGATTATCTTTTTTCGTATCTTTGGATCGATATTCATTAATTTAAAAAAGAAAAAGGTTTCAAATTACATACTAAGAATTTCCTTTTTAAGTTTAAAAGTTTAATAAAAATTTCGTTTTTGTTTAAGCTCATTATGATTTTTAGCATTTTAATTACAAATTTAATATTGGCTAATTGAAAAAAAACAGGCACCCCCCCATGCTTTTCATAATTTACTGTGTAATGGAATAATGAAATTTCAATTTGAAAAATTCATAACAAATACTAAACGTCGAGTTAAACCACCCCTCCTCCCCACCCCAACTATATATCGTTAGATTCGTATATTCCTCAGCTTTAATTTGCTGATAGCGTCAAAACTGTTCTCAAATATTACAATTTTAAAAAAATAATTAACTGACCATGTTTTTAAAGTTTATTTCTATCGAAATGTTCCACCCTATCGATCGGCCGGTTGGCCAAATAATGATTGGCTGATAGATATTCGAAGCAACTAACTGAAACATAACAGAACTTCGAATAATGGTCCATAACTTGGGAGATATGATTTTTTTAAGAATTTCTAAGAGATTTGTAAGGAAAAATCTAGGGGATATATAAGAAAAAATTGGGAAAATCTGAACAACAATTTTTATTTTCTAAATTCTATAAATTTAATATTAAAGTTAGCAATCTTAATATTTTCAATCAATTTGTCAAGATTTCGAGTTATTTGGATTTCCACACATTTACTATGATACGCCTAAAAACGGCTTAAATTCCGATCAAAAAATTAAATTTCATTTTCAAAAATTCAAAATAAATACAAAAGACGTAATAAGCTCAAAGACTGATATATATTTGGATTCGTAAAAGTCTCACCTTTTGTTAGTTGGTAGTCTCGAGGCTAAACTTCAATCTGACGATTTTTAAAAAATCTTTTACTAATATAATGTTTTTGAATATATTTTCTATGAAAATTTCTCACCAAATATTTTTCTCTGATAGATATTTGAAGTACGTACCTAGTGGAAAAAAGTTCTTCGAACAAAGGTTAATTACTTTACAAAATACGAATTTTTTAAAAATTTTGTTATAAAATCGAAGAAAAAATTATAGATTAAAGGTAAAAAAAAAATTATTTATAATAAAATTTGTCATCAAATATATATTTGGCGGCATTGTTCTAATTTGATGATCTGAGAAATTCTAAAAAAAATTATTTTATGGACAAATCTACTCATTAAAAAAAAATATTCAAACAAAACCTCAATAAAACTGATTTTATTATATGTAATGAGTAGTGAACAACGTGAACCGTTAGTAGAAACGCTTCTGTCCCTGTGGGAAAAATTCATTAAATTATTAAATATTAATCCGATGTGTGTTAAGCTCAAATTCGAGGATTTGAAAAGAATTTCAAATTTCGCATGCGTATAAAGATAAGTTAAGACAGTGCCACATATTAAGTAGTGGCGAAGGCGCGGAGCCACACAGTTATGTCGATTTTATTTCTAAGGTGAATGCTATTTGTAATATAAACACACATTTTATAAATAAAATGCAAAATTAATGTTCCAATTCTCAGCAGTTTTTCCATCAGATATATTATAGACCAATAAACCGGATGTTTATTAATTCCTCTGCAGTTAGTTCCAAAATTGCCGCTGCTGAATCATAAAATATGTCAAAATATAAATACGCAATCGAAAAAAAAAAAAATAGGTTAATAGATTCAGCCCAATTTTTATCGAGAGGAATTTATGTGTTCAATAAAAATAAAAAAAGAACATCCCAACCTTAAAAAAAATATAGATAAAGACCCTATGAAACAATTGTATATGTCTACCATCATAATCTACAACATAATCACAGCCTACACATATCCTACATATAATTGCTACATATGTAAAATACTGTATAATATATAAACTACATAATCGACTTAAGTAAACAATTTTGCTAATTTTAGACAAAATTCATAGTCGGCACTAATTTTTATTATAAATTTAGCGCAATGTAACCGTGTACGCGCGCGTGTTCACTTCTTCGCGCACAATTACATAAATATTTAGTTTATTGACCATCAATTTCCCTTATTTCCCATCTGCCCCGTAATAATAATATGTACATATGTAAATCTGGATGCTATCGTCACTTCATACACAAAAAAAAAAAAAAGCGTGAAAAAAGCACATGGCCTTCTCCAATCGAAATTTGAAAATTATAGTAGCGCACTGCCACATAAGAGATATTATTTATACACAGTTCCTGTTAATAAGACATCAATACAGTAATTTGAAATTATTTAGATTAATTACTGTGACGATATGAGTATATCCGTGTTCCTGATCGTATAATGTTTAAGTTTACGATTTAAAAAAAAAAAAAAAAATTGTTATATACAAAAAAAAAAAATCATAGAAAAATAATTTTTAAACGAAAATAGCATTTATTGCAGAGTAATTATACAAATCAATTGAAAAATATATACAAAAATTTCAAGTTCATGGAGGCTTTTGAAAAAAAAAAAAAAATAAAAAAAATGTTTTGTTTTGTTTTACAATTCAAAGCAAGAGATCTACATTTATGTAGATATAAAATGGAATCGGCAAAAAAAGACCACCCTGGCTATAAGTAGCCAACAAAAATGTCAATTTGCGATCGCAAATTATATTCAATAAATGTGTAATGAACGTTTTGTACATGACCCGCCTGCCAGTGAATTTTTCGGACCAAAAAAAAAGGTGAATAACATGACTCCCATTTGAATATCACACATCGTATATACGAATCGATGAATCTAAATTTTTTTTTTATTAATCATCCATCTATCTTCAGCGTTAATTTTTAATTAATGTACATAAAACGTGTGGTGAGAAAGATTGCAGGCGGTCTATACGTCGAAAGAAAAATCACCAGCTTTTCGTCGAATTTCTGATTTACTTTATACTTTATTGTGCGTTGCCGCCATCAATGCAAATTCACAAGAATAATCAAGAATCAATTTTCGGTATCTATGGAGGTTTTTGATACATCATGTTAGGCTATCTTCTGTATCTCGCACACCACTGAAACAATTTTGATCGATAGCCTTAATGCTAATACAAAATTTAAAAAAATTTGAAAAAAAAATTAAAAATTTTGAAAAAAAAATTTTAAAAATTTTGAAAAAAACTATATAAATAAAAAACCTATACTGAAAGCCAAATTTAAGAGATAAAATTTTAAAATCTGCTTATTTTCATCGAATTGCCATAATTACCGCGCATCTACTCTCAAATCAATTAATTAATTGCCAATTCGTAACGTATCGAAAGTGGAGTGTTATTTATAGATGATTTTCTCAAAATTTTGTGAGAAAATCGAAAAAAATGTATTTGGCAAAAAATATTGAAAATCAAATTTGACATAAAATATGTCTATTTGTGTATTATACTAATTTCATTATTATGGCCATCAGATCGCTATTACTACAAATTTTGGAGGTGATTTGCATAAAAAAATAATCCGCCAGTTGTCTATGCTAATAACAGAAGGTTTATTGAAATAATTAAAAAATATCACTTAAAAATTAGTTTTGTTTAGTTTAGTTGAATATATAAAAAGGGTAAGACAAGGATACACAAATATACACATAAAACAATCTTGGCTACATAATAGTTTTAAAAAAAAATAAATCTTAGGTTACCTATGCCTTTTTAAAAAAAAATAAATAAATTTTTTTTCCAAAAAGACTTAAATTATTTTATTGGTAATTACCAGCATCGATTTTAATGATCTTTTACATGATTTAGGGACGATCAAAAGATTTTTTCCTCCGATTAAGATTGATTGTCAAAGTTTATGGTGTTTCTTTTAACAAATATAATTTTTTTTTTTTGTATTTAAATATGACGCATAAATTCAAAATTTAATATTCAGACAACTAAACGATCGATTAAAATAAAAGTCGCGTGATCATGCGGTTTAACTATTGATTTATGTATTTCCCACAGAGATATTATTACAACTAACTAATAAGAAAAAGACGCATCACAATTTATAAAAATAAACGTATGACATAAACATCAATAAAATATTAAAAATGTTTTTTTTATTTTTAATATTTTTATGGACCATACGTGGTTGCATTTTTAACATACACACGCATATTAACTAAAAATTGACGAGTGTCCTAAAAATAAATTCTATATACACAATTGGTAAGTAACTCTTTAAGGTTTGTGTGGCATTGATGGTACGTGTATATAACGAAGTCATTAAATTTACATAAATGTTTTCTTATGTGATATGCAAAATGAACAAAAATTTGGTTATGTTAATTAATTCAAACACTTAAAATGTCTTCGATTATTTTTTTTTTTTTTATTTGAATAAATTGACATAATATTGAAGTTAAATCATTCAAAAGATTCATTATTATTATCTTGTGACATATGTGCTATAAAATCTATAGTCTGATGAATATTAACTACATTTAATCTACCAAATATCTTTTACGCTACGATATTTTTTCGTACCACTATTAAAGAATGTTTAAATTATAAACAAAAAAAAAACATCGATCGTTGTTGATTGATCTTCTAAATATAACACAAATGCCTCTTTGAATTTATAGTTTACTTTGTCAATTTTTTATTTTAAAAATAGTTTTTAAAGAAATTTTTGTTCTTTCAAAAAAAAAAACAAAAAATTTAAGAATGTTATTGTTTAAACTACACCCATGTACTTTACTTATAATCCAAAAAAATATCGGTCTTCGATACAATCAATTTTATCAACATTGAACCTAGAACCTACGCTAAATTTTAAAATTAAATTTTTATTTTTGTTATTTTATTGTTTAAAACATTTTTTGTCAAGTTATTTTTAATTTTGTACCATATTTAATGAATGGTACTGACTGCAACGAATACACAAATGCACTTAGCATAAGTGCCGTCTACAATTTTTATCTATAAAAAATACAAAAATTATTGCAACACTTTTTTTTTAAATTTCAGGACCTTTATCACTATTTCATTATGGCTTCGCAAACATTTTTTTAAATGTCAAATTTAAATGTCAAAAAATCGTAGTAAAAGCTAAATATCGTCGGAACCCTCGGAACCCTTATACATTCTAAATTGTCGATGTTTAGTAAAAACAAAGAAAAGAAAATGACAAATAAACAAAAACTAAGGGAACTCCCCATTCAAATCAAAATTTTGAAATTTAATCACCCCTTCCCCTCTTAATTTATTTAAATAGACCCTGTAATGACCTTTTTAACGCAAATTTACTTTTGGAAATCGTAATAATTTTTTAAAAAAAGTTTACATTTTGACCACCCTATCTTTTAGAGTGGAAGGAGATAGAATCTTATTGTAGAAGAAAACAATTTTCTTTTAGGACATTATTTTTCATATCCAGTCATAAGGTCCGAAAATAAAAAAAATTGTTTTGGTATCCTTAAAATGGAATTTTTAAATATTTCTGTCAAATCATCAAAAATAGTTTTATTAATTGAAATAAAGGGATATTTCCTATATCGAAGGAATATTTGCTATATCGAAGCTTCTAAGCCTCATTTGTTAAATTTTTCAGGACAGAGAAAAAACTACACAGGATTTCAATTAATGCCGTGTAAAAAGCGGAGAAAAATAATATTTTTTCGTGAAATTTATTAAAATAATGTTGCCAGATAGTGTAAAATATCCCAAATTGCCAGATTTCAAATAACCATCGATAAAGCAAATATAGAGTCCCTATCAAGCTCCTTGAAAAATATTAAATTTAATTTTTAATCAAAATAAGAAAATAGCCCAAAATTTCAATTGTCCACAACTCGAAAAAATAAAAAAGAAATTTCTCATTTTAGTATAAGAAACTTACAAAAAAACAAATTATTCGATTGGATGGAAAGATAAAAAACCACCCCTTTGCAGTTCTCTCAAACAATTTTTTTGTTTTTTCTTCCAAAAAAATTGACACCCTTTTCTTATGTGGTATGTTTTTTGGAAATTTTTTTCAACCCTTACTTAAACTTTTAAAGGAGAGAAGATTGATTTTGTTTAACAAAGAGAACATTATTCTTAAGACATTTTTGTGTCGGAAAATTAAAACAAAATTATTGATTTGGCTTCATGTTAGCTATTAGGCTACGTACCTACGTATATCCTCCAATCAATTTTCTTGTATGTATAGTTAAATGTTAATGCCATCCCACTATTCATTAATATCGAAATTGTTCGTTTCATTATAAATAATATTCAACAAAAATGTGACAAATTAATAATGATATGTTATTAATTTCAAAATACCATCCATGGCTCGGCGAAACACTTTTGAAAATGCTTATTAAAACTCACGAGCCGATCAACTCTACACATAAACATTGAATTCAAATAAATGGCGCTTATTAAATGAACAATTTGGGTTCCTCAAACAACAAAAATCGTTCGTGTTATTTTGATTCAAGACACCAGCGAAATGCCGCCGGCCAAAATTTCATATTAAAAATAAACGAAGCAAAAGAAAAAGAAGGCGAAGAAGAAGAAAAAGCAGAAAAAAAGGATATTTTTGTTGAATCGGTTTTTACGCATTCAAAGCAGAATTCAATAATAATAACCCTTTTAGACATTCTGAAATGCACAATTTCGATGTGTTTTGTTATATTCATGGGCGTCTCAAGTAAAACTTTTCCATTTTTTTTCTTGATTTTTTTGTTTTTTTTTTGTTTAATTTGTCCTTTTATTCTTTGATTTATTTGAACTGGTCTTAAATGTATGATTAAATGAATAAGCAAAACCGCAGAAGTTGTAGAAATCCATACTTTGCTATACATATCATTGGCGTGCACTAGGTATGTTCTAGTTGTTCACAGAACACCCTTTTAATTATGATTCTACGGCAAAACAGGCACATCATTATAGCTAAGATAAATTTCAATATCGTTATGATTTTGCGATCCGCTCTTGCACAGTGAGTTGGGTGTTTTGTCACATATAAAAAATATTGAATACTTTCCTTTTGCATCACATCTCGTTCTGTTTTGTGACAGAACCATATTATAAGTGGTGGCTTTTAGATAATAATTAATGATCCAATCATCATGGGACTATTTTAAATAAAAATTGAGGCCATTTTGATGGAAGAAAATGATAACAAATTTGAGGGTTCGACGAACATGTTGACCGTTTTTTTTGAGGTTTTTAAAAAAAAATTCACAATTTAAAATTTGTCTGGAGAATTAAAGATATAATTTTGAAAATTCGTATTTTCATACAATTTTAAATTACTAGAATTTTTTCTAAATAAAATTTTTGGAAATACTATACATATATACATTTTGAACATGAAAGGGTTAACCAAAAAATTTCCATATTCAAAATATCTGTGTGAAGTTTTTCGAAAAATTTTATTTTGTAAAAAATGCTGGAAATGATATCTAAATACAAATATTAAGAAACTTTAAAATTGTGTCACTTTATAAAAGTTTGCCGAAAAAATGGCTTAGGTGTTTGTTGATTCCCCAATTTTTTCCATTTTGTTCCATCAAATGACTTAAGTTTTTTTTTGTAAAATAGCCCCACGACTATGGAATTAATAATTAGTGCCATTGCAGTTAAATTTTTACGCATACAACGTTTTGGTTCTTTTTTAAAGTAGAACTTTTGAACCAAAGAGAGAACGACTGTATAAACCGCAATCGTTCAATTTTAGATGATTTATGATTTATGAAAATGTAGTTAATTGTTTTAACTGAATCTTTTTCATTTTTCCATCTGTGTTTAAGGTAAATTTTCAAAGTATTATTAAAGATCTGATCCTTGAGAAAAAGGCTATGGACGCCAATGATAGATATATATGTACCTTTACTCTACAGTCTACATATATACACGACGTCAATGTGATGTGTCTATAGAAAGAGATCTGAACACTCGCATAATATTATAATCACGTATCATGGTGGGTCTCTCCACTACACTGAAATTTATTTCGCGTGTTTCATATAAACGTCTCGCCATATCAGTCCATCATTCAAATGGGGCGAAAATCAATTGCACCCATCAAAGAACAGCATGCCAATTTCGTTCATATTTCCTTAATTATTTAATTAAGTGATGCGGCATCAACATCAACTAGTATTAGGGTGGATCGATATCCAAATGTCTAGCAAAATCTTACAGTTCGGTGTTTAGTTATTCCTAAGAATTTTTTTGTATACATAGGCGGTTTTGGCAATTTTCGCTTAGGAAAAACTACCCCGAAAAGGGATTTGCTGTACCTTTTAGGGGATGAGATATTTGGAAGAGAATTTTTAAATACATTTTTTTTTAGAAATTAGCAAGAAAAGAAAATTTGAAAATGTCATATCTTCGAAAATACTACATAGATTTACAAAAGCTTTTTTTTAATCTTCAGGTAAATCCTTTGGAATTTTTTTTAAATATAAAAATTCAATTATAGTTTAAACAATTATGATTAAAAATTAAGTTTAAAATTAATAACCAAATTTTACTACATAAAAAATGTACAAAAAATCTCTTGTCGGATTTTTGGGTAGTTTTTCACGAGCGAAAAAATTGCAAAACCTTTTGTAGAAAAATTCTCACTAATCGATAGTTTTTCCATTTCCTTAGATATACATGTTTTCTATATTGTATACGTAGGCTGTACAGCAGCTTTGGTTGAGAGCGAGGAAAAAATTATCAAAAAAGGAGGAATTTTCGACGGAAAGGAGGAA
>JANSTT010016774.1:0-20053 GCA_026745375.1 Platyura marginata | reverse complement strand
CTTCCCCTCCACGCCGCCCTTCCGATCTGTTCCGTAACATTTTGAAACCCCCCCCCCCCCACCGTAACAAACCGTAACAAATTTTCAAACCCCCCCCTCTCCCCCGTACCGTTACGTAATTTGTGAACAGCCCCTAATGCCTTATCAACTCGTAATTTGTCTTTAAAATAAAATTCCAAAAAAGAAAATCTTAAGAAATGTACAAAAAGAAAAAGGAAGAGTGGAAATTCGCGAACTTATTATTAAATAGTTTTATTTGTACTTTTTAACATTTTTTTTTTTTTGTTTTTTTTTTTTTGATATATCGTATATCCTAAATTAAATACAAATTTTAATTTTCTTTATATATATCTTATAAACGTTCGGATAATTTAAAAACGAAAATTATTTCGACAAAATATACAATAAAAATACACGCACGTTTTTGCGCCAAAAAAAACTACAGATTTTTAATTTTATTAATAATAAATATAAAAAAAAAAAATTAAAAATATTTACAAACTTACATAAACGCCCAATCACGTCGACGGCATGTTCAACTTATCAATTTGCTTGTCCCACCATTCTTGTATGCAATCGGCCATTTTTTTCCGACGAAAACGCAACGACTCATTAATGCACATTTGAATGAACGCAAATCGTGTTTCCAAGCTGCCCTTCACCAGATTTAAGTGCTCCATCAGCAGCGAATAGTCACGGCCGGGTCGTCGAATATCTTTGAATATTACATTTCTCGCTTGTAAATTATTTTGCTTAATATTTTCTTTTTGTTCTTCATCTCGTTCATCGAATTCGATAAGTTCCTTTTTGGCATCCGCCTTTTTCTCCAGATACTCCACATCATTTGTGTGATTATTCTCATTAATGTCCATTTTCTTCTCGTCCTTTTCATATCGCTGTTGATCCATACCATTATGGCATTGCTGTAGAATTTTCGATATTTCCTGGGCTTCGTAATCGTTTTGTGGCTGTATTGGCCCATTATTGATGGCAGGAACTGAAGGCGTCGATAATAGCAGCAATGGTGGAGGTGGCAAAGGAGGTGGCTGCGGTGGTGTCAACGGCGGTAATTGTGCCATAAAATTACTGCTCGGTATCACAGGTGATGTAGCAATAAGCAACGGTTGTGTATCATCCGTATCTTCAATTTCACCATTTATAAAACTCTGTACGTGTCCATTAACATTAAAATCTTCCTCAATGGACGGTTCATTAAATTCGAAATCGATAATTAGATCATTTTCATTGTCATCATCGGAACGTATTGACGATGTTTCGGATATATCATCATCGACATCGGTTAATCGTGATGATGTACTCATGGTATCCTGTGAATCGACCGATAATCTTCGGAAAATGTAATCTTTCCGAATTGGTCCGGCCTTTCGTTTTCTAGCCCGACTGGTGGATTCCAATTTTTTCGGCGTTACACTTGTGTTCGGTTTCATTGGTGCCACATCGCCTAAATCGGCTTCGTCTACCATTACCATATGTTTATCCTTTTTGTAAGGATTACCGAACATATGCTGTCGAACATTGGTCGGTTCAATTTCTCTCAGCGGACTTTGTTTGTTTTTCAGATATTCCTGATAATTGCCCATTTCCGATATAGGTAAACAATGACCAGCATCCTTCGTATAGATATTTATACCGCTAGTAGGAATTTTCATGAAATTCTCTCGCATTCGAGCTATTTCATCGATTAAATCACGACGCGGTAC
Organism: Platyura marginata; assembly: GCA_026745375.1. Classification (NCBI taxonomy): domain Eukaryota; kingdom Metazoa; phylum Arthropoda; class Insecta; order Diptera; family Keroplatidae; genus Platyura; species Platyura marginata. Next base: position 18,332 of record JANSTT010016774.1, on the reverse strand, counting down.
ATCAAATGGATTTCGATAGTTTTTCGCGGAACTCTGTTGATGTACGGTTGGAACAACTATATTATAGTTTTCAAATATATTAATTTCACTGTGAACTTTATTGAATGTTTCTCTTAGCTGAGGATGCGTTACCAAATCCCGTTTCAACGGAAATCCACAATTCAGTTTGGTCGTTTCAACTTGATGATATGGTGGTTTTGCTAGCTTTAATTGCTTAAACACTCTTAAGCACATATTTTCCTGTTCTTGTTTGGCCGTATTTTTCATAGTTTTCAAATAATTTGCAACTGCCGGACTCAGATAATTATCTAAATTCTCTGGTAGAATATATTGTAGTAATTGATATGGAACGTTAGCGCTGACAAGGGCTCGGCGTAAAAATGGTCCATAATACTGTGGTACCGATCGTACGTATGCTGAAAATTTATAAACCCAATCACTTGGTGGATTTGGAATAAATTTATGAAACAGATCGTTAAGTAGGGGAATTAATGTTAGATAATTATACGGAAGGATAACAAGATGGACATGTGTAAAATTTGCACTAGCTTTAAGGTAACCAAATGGCATCTCAAGTCCGTGTATTCCATTTGATACAATAACTGGCCAACATTTATTTGGTTCACGTTTCGATAGAATTTGCAATGTTAATGGGCTAGCTTCCACTTCATATTTATCCACTGGAAATGAACGAAACAATTGTGGTTCATCGACACATGGTGTCATTATACGAATTTTTGGATGTGCATCACGTGGCGGTAAACTATTTGTTTTTGGATCCGGCCAATATGGTTCAGGTATTGGCCAAAAACCGACTGGAAATGTTTTTTGTGTTGGATGCTTTTGCACGTAAATCATTTTCTTTGTGCTGCCAAATGAAATGTCCTGTATTTCACCGTCTTTAAGATCTTTTGGCATTAATTGATCGAAATGAACGACAACTCCCGGTTGTACTTTTTGAACAAGACTTTCTATACACTGATTAAGAACGTAGTGCGATTTGACGCGATACGAACGACCGCCGGTTACTTCGCACATTTTTTCTATGGGTGAATCATCATGAGGCACCTTACCTGAAAAAATAAGTAAACGTGAAAAAGTTGATTGAATTATAAAATTTATGGTAGAGTATTTTTTTTTAAAGTTTTCGTGACTTCTAGACATAGTCATCTAATAGAATCAAATAATTTAGTATATATATATACATAGGTACATATGGGTATATCGTCTATGTAGAGGTTAAATTCACTATCTACATTTTCATGTTTTCGAGTTAAGAGGGTTTTTGTATACACATTACACATTTAACATGAAATAATTTTAAATTTGATTTTTCTTACTAAGTAATAAAGATAGAGTTTTCGACAAAAGTGTAGATAATGAGTTAAAACCTCTACATAGTCATAGACGATGTATAGATTATATAACAGGCACAAAGAGTGTATTTTTGTTTTGTTGAACAAGGGAAGAATTACGGTGTAAGGTCCCTCAAGTTTAGTAGACCCAAACAATACAATGAACTACCAATTGAAATCACCTCGATAACATCGAAAGATATGGCTACTCCAATACAATTTCTAGGTGGTTGGTTATAGAGTAGAGTGGAAGAGTGATTGGGTGGAATGAATTTTTACTTTAGTTATGGAAAGATGTAATCTAAAAATTGTATTCCATTTAATATTGAAGAGCATATTAACTGATAAGAAAGTACTCCTTCCATTCGTGACTGGTATGTAGGAGTGGGGGCTCGTGAGAATTATTGTTTAGTGAACAACCAATTTTTTTTCCACTTTTTTCCATTCAAATGACGTAAGCTTTTTTTAAAATAAGTCCCATATGTATATTAATTAAATTTTTATATTTTCGTCCAAATCACTTGAACGAATAACATTTTCCAAAAACTAAGTGCCTGAGTTTCCGTGAATGTGTTACATGTTTCAATACAATAAAAAAAAATGCTAAGGAACGATTAGTCGAAAAAAATGTCTCTGCCCTTTAATATAATTCGGTTTTTTTTTTTATGAAATGGATATCCTGTTGGTCTTACATTAACTGACAGGCTTATGTATAAATTCAGTATTTTTGTTTTGTTAATGGCAATTATTTCATAAACAACGTTTATACTAAGGAGACACGTTTGAAGGAAACGTTACAATTACATAATAGGTATATAGAAGGTATGAGTGCATGACTTTAATAAAAATGATGTCAAGTGTATCTATTATAGGGAAAATGATAAATGAGATTATGTTTCAGCATCTATGTATGTTAATACCAATTTCCTAGCATTTAATAAGTTGGAATTTTGTATTTCATTTCACTGAACAGAAAACAAAATACATTCATGATGGTGTAGACTTGTAGATATTCAAGATGGTCAAATTAATAATTTTTCTCTCTAATTTTGTGGAAAATCATAGTTTTTATTATATTAATTAATTAATTATAATTGATAAATGGTGCCTCAAAGAGTACGTCCTATTTTGGATTTCCTCAGATCTTTCATAGACTTTATTCTCTGGAATTATTCGGCCTTCATTGTGACTTTTTCATAGGTATTCCAAAGAATTTCTTACCTGCCATAAAACTTTAGCCGATTTTTTTTTAACCCTACCCCTTTTGAATTAAATCAACTACTTGTCGTCAAAATATTGAGACAACCAAACTTAAATTATGTAGTTCCCATCACATTAGAGAAATATACCGTGTAATAAACCATAATGGGGGAACTGAGAAAGTTTTTTAAGTTTCCCCTTTGCGACCAAATTAGGCCTTTTTGGTTATCCGGTTGGCTGGTAAAGGATAATCTACTAAGAAACCGACTTAAAAATTGAACTTTCGCACATTTTGTTATTTTTTTTCTGACTTACTTTTTTATTAATATTAATTTATCGATTACTCGCTCTTTTCATCTTTTCCTTATCCAAAAAAAATACATCGATGACCTAGTTTGAATAGACCTCAACCCACATTTACAAAATTTTACTAATTAATAAGTATACTAAACATATACTAAACATTTGAAGTGTTTTTGATAGTATAGTAGGTAGTACTTTAATTTGTTCGAACAAATATTATTTGTACACACTATAAAAGAATAGAGAACACCAAAGGCAAACAATTAGAAACTTAGCTAATGGCATGAAAATGGAGAGATGAACTCTGGCTTAATTTGAGAGGAAACAATAGATCAGTAAATTAAGAGAGATATCCAGATAAAACTAAAATTGCAAACATGAAAAGCAATCAAATCGGCATCATCTTCCTTTATCCATAAATAATAATTATTTGGTATAGTTTTAAAAATTTAAATTTAAAACAAAAACATGAAAAAAATATCAAACCAATACAATAAAAAAAGTCTGAAGTACTACAAAATATCTTAAAATCAGAAACAACAGAAAAAAAAGCTATACCTTCTACTCGTTCATCCACTTTATTTCCGGCCATCCGTAGTACCAATGAAAACAGTCTCTGATCCCATCGAAATGGTTCCTTTGTCAATTTTGTTCCTGTTGTCTGAGTATTCAAAGGCAAAATAATTTCCTGATGAACGCCATTCTTAAACGAATATTTGCCCCCATCAGTAATGACAATAATAACAGATGGCTCCAAATAAAATGGACAACGTCCCTGTCCATATGTATCTATACCAGATTGCATTCGATTTAAATTTAGCAAATCAAATGCATTTCGCAATGCCTCGCCCATCGATGTAAGTCCGGTACTTTGTAAATTTTTCAATTCATTCATAAATGTCGCATGGTTTTCCTTCCATCCGGCCTTAACGTTTGATGGTGGATCCTCAAATGTGAGCAGCATATATCTGTCACCCATGCAGTCTTGAGATCTCTGTCGATATTTTAGAAATGTTTCAACTGCTCCTTTAGCAATGTCTAAATAACTTTTCTGAACACCATTTACATATGCCTTCTGACACATCGATGCCGATGTGTCCACAAGAAATAAAATAATTGTCATCGTTTATGTATGATTTTTTGGAACATTTGCAATGAAATTTTATTGAATGTTAGTGTTGTTGTTGTTGTTCTAGTTTGTATGAAATTCGGTGATCTGAAATTTATACAGAAAAAAAATGTTTAAATAAATTAATATTTATTTTCTAAGTTTATAGATAAAAGTGATTTTGAGTACCGAGAACTTAGGACACTAAATTCGGTTGGAATAATTCTAGTTGGCCACCTAAAGATCTTAAAAATTTAAGGATCGTTTATCGGATGTACGTAGAAAGTTTCTCAGTTTGACAATTTATTAACCATCACCAACACAGACAGGCAATTAATTAGAGAAAACATTGAGATACCCCAATGCCAATAAGAAAAATGATCAAAAAAATTAATATATAATATTGGACCTAATATTCTTTAACAATAGACATTGCTTATGGTGAAAAATGAGTTTATGTCATTAAGGATAACAAAAATTGCCAAAATTTACTCGATAACAATAGAGCGAAAAATCATGTATGCAAATTTTTATGTAAAATGAGAAGGCGGCAAACTTTCAGTTTGACTGAAACAAAGCAAGGGTAGAATGAAGCGAATTCACGTGTACTATATCAATTCGCTAGCATCTGTAGGGTGTTCAGTTCAAAGAACAAACATTTTTATAGCGAATAGCGTCACAATTAACTATTATTATCATATTGTGACTTTTCTTCAGAATTATATTGCTCTAAAATATACAATTCAGGATAAAAGAAATACGAAACATTGAGAGGATATTATGAAGGCAATATTGCCTTTGTACCATTTAAATATAATGAAAGCTCCAAAATAGGTGGGTGTTTGGCATATTTATCTTCTCAATAATATTTAAAAAGGGAAATGTTTGTCGATTATTTGTAATTAGGGGTATATAGGAAGCTTTATACATATTTAGACAATACAAATGAACTTTGAATACAATTCTGTGTAATACCTAAGTATTTGTATACATACTAAGTTTCTGGAATTGAAGATAAAATTACATGTAAGTACCATTTGATATAACTGCAGATATATATTTTGAAATGATGGAAAGAACTCAAAACATTTTCTGGATAATTAGTGAGATCGAGATAATTACTCAAGTAATTATATTGATGTAAATATAGTGTACCGTTACTAAAAATAAAAACTAAGCAAAATTCATTAATTAATTTTAATTAATTTTAATTAATTTTAAAAAGACTTGCCTCAAAATATTAATGAAACTCAGATTATGACACACCTAACACCGTTACATCTTGTTGAGACGTCCTTTGGAACAGAAGTGTTTTAGAATGTAGCGATATTTATTATGCTGTAAAATTACATCCAATCGTTAAATGGTTTTAGTTTTACCTGACCAAAATACAAAGAATTATCAGTCTCCCACCATACTTGTTAGACTTGAAGTTCATGCAGAAAAATGTTCAAGATCGAGAGGAAACTAATTGAACTTAAGACCACTCACCTGAATCAACATGTAATATACATACAAAATGTTATAAACATCTAATTTCATAAAAACGCAGATAAAGAGAACATCTTTCCGCGATATCAAACGAAACTAATCCCATGTAAAAATGGTAAATAAACGGCTGATTAAAACGATACAAGTGTCAAATATGTTGTAACCGCCACACTGCATACAGCATACACTCTCTGGCGATACACTCAATTTGTTCAAGAAGCAAAATCACTCACTGATCGTATTTTCTTACTACAAAATTGCTGAAGAATTTTCTTATTTTTTTTATATAAAAAACAAACCTTTGCAAGTAATAGAGATCGATCAATTGATGTCGCTGCGACCAAAATACCAAAAAATCTCGGGCTCGGTTAAAAGATGGCAGTAGAATTTTGGCATTTTTTGGCAAAAACAAAGGTTCACTCTTACTGGCGGGCCAAATCAAACCGGAGGAAAACCTTTTCTTTTTGTTAGCGTCATCATTAATAATCCATCCAATGCACAAACCACTTATAAAAAATAGATATGTGTCACCACTAACAATGAAATGTCAAACCAAATTGGTTTGTCGAAAATATTTTTACGAAAATAATACGGGAATCGCTGTCTAATCTAAACCAGTCACAATTATACAATGTTTTTCAGCACACAATTATCATTAATGTTGCAAATTCGTCTCTAGACGTATGCTTATTATCGAGATATCGATAAAAATGTGTAAATAATTTTGGTAAACACGATCAAGACTTCCTTCCTTACTCTTGCCCAGTCTTTTGACAACTAAATTCAATTTTCTGGTTGCAGAGTTGCTTCGAAGCGAATAAAAAAAAATTAACGCGTCACCAATGAGATAAATTTTATGTGGATGATGCTTACGACCGCAGCACCATCATACAAAAACAAAGGAAATCAAATATATCTACATAGGTGTGAACGTTTTTTGGTTGAGACAACTTTTACCCAGATTGCGCTTATGCAAGTGATATAGTGAAAAAGGAAAAGATTTTTTAAATCTTGTAATCAATCTCGAAAAAAACCGGATTGATTCAACGTAAAAAAAGGAAACAAACGAAGAGGAAGAAAAGTGTATATCCATATGGTTATCCAGACAAGTCTATCCAAAAGAAAATTCCAAAAGTATATTTTTTCGGTTAAGGATTTCCTTCTATATATTTTTTTGTCCTAATTATATTTTGTCTGTATTTTCTCTGGATATTCCCATGTTGATTGACGTTATATATATAAAAAAAAATTAAAAATAAACAATTTTACTAGAAATTCTAATTCTACACAATATGTTGGAGAATCCCTTGCCGTATTAACGGCTCACATTCAACACGAGGTAAATAATGTTGGCTGTTCCGATTCAACAAAATAACATCTCCATTCTCCAGCTCATATTTCCCATAATCCGTCAAACATCGAACTTCTATATAAAGTGATTTCGGTGGCTTAAGATTTTCCGTTAAATTTATCCCAACGCCATCACCAATTGATCGCATATATGTTGCTAAACTCTTTGAGTACGTATTAAACCATTGTATTTCTGGTTCACATAAAGTTGTCTTAATTTCGTCTGGAATCGCGGGACCAAATTGCCATCGCATTTTTTTGATACGCTGTAATCGATTATATAAATAGGACAATAGACAGCGACGATTTCGATGAAGGCTGGCGTGTCGAAAGCCCAACAATGGCACAAGACGACGATCGCCTGAACTCGAACAAGAAACACTATCAAAAGGATATTAAAAAAATATTATTATAAATAATGTGTTCCATAGTTACGTACGCATCCCGATGATTTTCTTCAAATATTGCATTTATTTCATCTAGTACCTGTCGCACAATTTCGTCCTGCAATAGATTTTTTTTAGTATCGACAATTTTAATTCCATAACCAAATTTTATTTTTACTTACATTGAACGGTGGCATATTATCGGAATTTCTATTTAATTCTTTTATTAATTCGAAGGCTTTTTCGGCAAACATTTTATAAATTAACGGTTAGATTTTAGGTTATGAATTTGATCTTATTTATATAATATAATAATGTGTACAATCAGGATATTTTTTTCGAATCCAAGTACTCAATACTAACAACGAATAGTACCTCTATTCGAGATTACTAATTACGGATTAAAGATAACAATTTTCAGCAATATTATTAAAAAAATAATTTATTTTATTTTGACAATAATAAAACGTTTTTCTTTTCTCGCTCTAATATACTATACCTACATAGTTTAATTTATGTGTCTTTCTCTGAATGTTTTGAGTGTATACTGAATTTCATGTCTAATTTAATAAAAAAAACCGGCAACAAATTTTTTTTGCACAAGTTTAGGCAAAAAATAACCTAGAACTATAGAATTAAATGCAAAATAAAGCTACACATTCTCTCTTTGCCGTTATGTATATACATGGTAGGTTAAAATTGGTTTTCATTCAAATTTAATCAATTTTTCCCGAATACTACAAATAGTCCACTGACAAAGCCGCATCGCATTTTTTTGTGCTCTCCTATGGTCGGCTTGTTTTCAGCCGAGACGAAAAATTTGTACTTTCGACTCGAAAAATCTTATTTGTCGTACTGTTTTTTATATCAAGTGTTATCTATTTAAATTAAAAGTGGTTTGTTTGATACTTTTGTTTTGTAATTTAAAAAATACTAAAATATTAACTAAAAAGATTGGATATTTAGCAAAAAAGTATTCCCGGGTACCCACAAGTATCGAACTTGTACATCACTATTATTATTACATAAAGTTTGACAACTGATGTATGGCGCGTTTGTCGACTGACCTACATACCTCTACAATCCTTTTTTATATTAAAATTAAATAGTCAGTGAAGGGTTTACAATTCTGAATTAGTTTAAATGTTTTTAGCGCAAAAATCTTAATTTTTAAGAATTTGGTTAACATAAACTCTTAAAAAAAAATGCATGTTGAAAAATACGCTAATTCGTGGGAAGATTCTGAACTTTGTATAGGTTAAAAGTAGACCCCACTTTATGTACAAATTAATTAGAAATTAGAATTCGTTACTCTCTAGATCAGCGATTCTTAACCTTGTTCATATTAAAAAATTACTTTTCTATTGAGTTTTTAATGATTTATTTAACAGAAAAATATATCAATTGATATTCTTCGATTACGAAAGCCTTTTAATATTCTCATCAAAACTTTGTTTGTCTTCTTGTTTTATAAAACGACGCATTCCTAGTTGAAATATTAAAAATTAAGAAGATTACAAAAAAAAATTCAAAAATTCCTCCAACAAACCTTTCAGCAGATAGTGAAAGCTTGGTTCCCGAAAAATATCAATTAGAACAATAATCAATTTGTTAAAATCAGTATCGTGTTGATATTCTGTTAATGATTTGATGAACAATGAATAATGTGGTGGTGCCAATGAAGCTCTTAACTGAAAATTAAATAGTTCATTTATTGTTAATTACATATAATTTAATTACTGGACAAACTTACCAATTTTAAAATTTCTTTTCGATCTTCAGGTAGTGTTTTTTCTACATGTTGTAATGTTGCATTGTTAAAATTCCCCACATCAATCGGAACCATTTTAAATTTTCGTTTTTTACTAAATGGCGAGGATGGATCGGTTTTTTCAAATAAATCACTTTTTCGTTCTCGTTTATGTATGCTTACTAGAGGTGATGTGTTATTACTTTCTAAATAGTTGAAATCTATAGTCTGAAAATATACGAAATTGGATAATTTTAAAATCTAAATCTTCATAAACGTTTTCATCATTTTCATTACACATTGTATATAGCTAGTAATTAATCGTTTCTGTTTCATGTTTAAATTCTGTTTTAAGCGGCCGGAGTAATCCGTCTCTCTTTTACATATTTTCAAACAATGTAAGCGAAATATAACTTAAGAAAACAAAGATCTAACACAAAAACCAAGACACATACAAATTCTCGAGGCTTCCGATTGCCGGAATTTAATACGGTAGGTATTATGTGGTTTCGAAACTCAAAGAATTTTTAAACCCAACCTAACAGCATACCTTAACTTGTCCGTTTAATCGGCTTAGAAAATCTTCGGGCTTCTTGGACGATGTTGCCGTACTAATACCAGCATTTTTGTACATTGATGGATCCCAACTGAAAACGGAATTTGCATTTTCCAACTTACTAAAAAAAAAAATCGATTAGAACTTTGCACAACATAACATAAATGTTGGCAACCACTTACCATGCTTCCTTATTTAATTCATTTAACTTTTTATTTGTGGCCGCAGAATAGCTGCTTGGTTCTTGTTGATTACTGGTATCATTATCAAAATTGGAATGTAAACTTGGTAGATTATTGTCATGTGTAGATTCGGTTTCGTGTAACGGTTTCAGTGTTGGTTGTGGCAACTAAAAATGTCAATATGTTTCAATAGACGTTCATTGATTTGAAATTAAAAATTACTGTTCGTTCAGCATTTCTAAAGAATCGTGACACTTCACCAATTATTGGACCAAACGATGTGTGTTGCTGTTGATTATTTAAATGACCTTGAATCCATGCAGATAGCTGAGATTTTTGTCGTTGCTGATTAAACCGCGAATCACATAACAGAATCGCTCCATAATCATTTCGATGACGTATTACACGACCGATAGCTTGATTTACTGCTCTGGTTGCTTCCAAAAAGTACCATTCATTACCCGATAACATCTGTCCGAAGTAATAATGAGATTAAGGTCACCGCTTACCCCCCACTTATTAGTCACAGTTCACACTAACCTCATTTTCTTTGCTTCTATTCTCTTCCAAATATTTTTTCTTCAATATAATCCGCGGATCTTTAAAAGGTGGAAATGGTAATCCAGTGATAATCACAGCTCTTCCATTCATATCGGCAAAATCTAAACCTTCCGATACTTTGCCACGGCACACAGCCATAAAGATAGCACCTCTTGATGTGGCATCGTTAATTTTTGCATAATATTCGTTCATTGTTTCGGTAAATGCATCTTTTGTTTTCGGTTCCACATAAATTGGTTTAATCTGTTGAATTTGTGACCAAATTCCACTGATCTGCCAACTGTCTCGGCATTTGTTCAACATAAAGTATGATGTGAAAAATACCAGTAGACCATGTGGAATAACCGGACAAAATGAAAGTATCGTTCGGCCAAGTGATGTAATAAATTTGGGATTTTCTCTAATAAACGAAAAATCCAAAATTCAATCTCTCACAGAAATAAAAAAATTCTGTTCCTCACCGATTCTCATAGTTAGACACTAGTGACTCTTTGTCCGGTCCTTGTGAAATAATTTTAACGCAAATTTGTGAACTTTTGATAATGTGAGGATTTTCCAAACGAACCGATATTGGAATGCCCAGTTCGGATATTAGAGGTTTTAGTGGGGCAAGTGTGCCGCTTGTTAAAATTATGCTTCGGACATATTTTCCAAGTAAATGTTGCATTCTGTAACAAAAAAAACATATTTAACTAGAATTCTATCTTGGGACGTGTCCAGTTTATCGCAATTTTGCATGTCATTGATTTTGATAAGAGTGTGATTTTTTATGAATCACCTACACTGCGACCTTTACTTAGACCTATTGTATAATACTCCAGTTACATTTATCACAATTGATCTGATGATCCTCTTTTTTTGTGGGAAAATGTAGCACTTGAAGTGTTCTTTTTACGGAGACCTTACAAATTTCTCGCTATTTCACCGCCATTTAAGCAATGCTATATTTTTTTGTGATAATGCCGTTATCAGACTGTTTTTAAGTGCAATCCATCCACCCGGCCTTAAATTCAAATTAACATACCAAAGAAAAACATTTTCATGTTATACCGCAGTCGGACTAGAATCTGGGACCTCCCGCTCCAAAGGCAACTACTTAATCCACTGAGCCATTTGGTCGGCATGTCATATTAGTGGTCTATTTTTAAGAATTCTGAACCACATGGTAGAAACATCTGGTCAAAGATTTATCTCAACAGAACTCCCTTTTACACTCCTCCAATACTATGCTACACCTAAATCGAATACATACCCAAATCCCGGACTAAAACACCAATAACTAATCACTTTGGCATTTGTCTTCTTTAAAATATTTGCTTTGGGCTGAATCCATCCATCTCGATTTGTTGCAGACTTGGTAATTTTTTCCTGTTCGAATTCAACGTGAACTTTGTAGCATTTACTTATTCGCGTTTGGTAATCTTCCGATATACTTGAAAATACAATCGTTAGTAGATCGTGAAATTTCTGAAGACCACCACCACGTTGAAAAAACGAATTCGATTCGGCTATTGTTGCCAAATATTGAATAAGACTATCGAGGAGCTTAGACAATATGGATGCATTACCTTGGTGTATCTGCAGAGAATGGAATTAATGTTAAAAAATTGATGAAACAATTCTATTGTCGCAAAATTACATCAGACTTTTTGAGTAATTCAAAAATGTATGATCCTGAAAATGTTGTTCCCTCATTTTTATTTGTTATTTCAATCTCATCAATAGTTTTTTCTAATTTAAGCAACATTTCTTTGAGCAGAGCCAAATCGTCGATGGTAAAATCTTTGGATGATTCGCCCATTTCATAAGAAGATCCTTCGCTCATTGCTTTCATAATCTTTAAAAAGGGTCGATTTAGTTAAACAATTAACAAACACAAAACAATTCTTTTTACATGAGTAACATCATCAATGCAAACGGCAATTTCCGATGAAGCAAATTGAATGGATGCCGAATCCTCGCACATTTTTTCCACATTATGTGCCTCATCCAATACCACAATTGTATTGTACAATTCGATTTTATTGGCATTTCGAACTTTTGGATCCAATAAATAATTGTACGGCATAAATATAATATCGGCATTGTCAATTAGTTCCTTGGACACAAAATACGGACAACATCGAAGTTTTTGTCCTGTTCGCACTAGATCCTCAATGTCTAGAATTCCAGAACTACGAAATTCTGGACTATCCTTTTTCGATTCGACTTTGTGATAAAACGAACAGGTTCGCGTGACTATTTTTAATTTACATAGATGAATCTGTAACAATAAATGACCAATGTACAAGAAAAATAAACACTAAAAAAACAATACAAACCTTATTTGAGTGATTTGTTTCCTTAGTAACATCAGGATGTATGCATAGCTGATCTCTAGATCCAATAACGGTCGCTTTCATATTATTGTAGGCGGTGGATTTTAGCTCTTGCATGGCTTGACTAATTTGTGAATGTGTCCGTGTTGCATAAATGACTTTTGGCACTTGGGAACGGCTCAATTGATCAGCTTGACCCAATTCAATTAAGCTCTTTATTACATTAGGATCTTGTTCGGTTAACACCTAAATTATTTTTATTTTTTTTATTGATGGTATAGTCTTACGAAATATGGATGGGCGTTACTGACCTGTTTTTTTCTTGTGCTTATCCATGCCAATATGGAACATAATAAACTAAGGGTTTTACCAGTACCAGTTGGGGATTCAAGAACACCATTTGTGCTATTTTCAAGGCATTCGATTACTTTGGACATGTACTCTTTTTGTAGATCATACGGTTCAAATGGAAAATTAACTGTTAAACCGGAAATTTGGTATTCCGGCATTTTTGGGTTGTTTTGTTTTTGTTGTTGTTGAGGTTATGTTCTTAAAATGGAAATATTTGATGTATTTAAACAATAATGAATAAGCAGCCAGTGCTATCTTTAATGTTAAATAATTTGTAATCTTTTAATATTTAATTAATTGCAAATTTCAAAACATTTTGTAATAAATCGCCAAAACTATTTTGTACACCAAATTTGCTTGACGTTTCCATAATTTGCACTAAACACTAAACAGTGTTGCCAACATTAAAGGAAGAAATCGTGAGAGATACAATGATAAATTTGTGGTGTTTTTATTTCTCTCTAACTTGTTTGATTGGCATATATGCAATTTTATCAATTGATCCTTGTTTATTTTAAAATGCAACGAGAGGAAATCTTTAAGGAGGGAAGAACCAAAGAGATAATAAAAACCCAGGAGGGACTGTCGAAAGAGACAGCGCTATACGAATCATATGTAAATTGTAAAATTAGTTTTGTGACGCAAGTTTGATAGTTAAAGAGAGAAAAGTAGCCGTCGCCATTTCTTATTACAGTTTTTTCGTCCATTATCGTCCCAAAAAAAAAAATTCGGAAAAAGAAATATAACCGCAAGTCACAAGCATTCGTGATCTATTACTAGGTGAAATAATTCCTCCTAAAGTTCCAAAAAAAATAAAAATCCTGCCAAGTTTTGAAAATATTGTGGAAAATAATTATGTATATACATAAATAAATTGTTTTCATTAAAATCAAAATTAAAAAAGAAATTTGTGACATTAATTTAAAATAATGCTGATAAGCACCCAAATCCACCTAAATTTTTGTGTGGACTACTGGCGCTATGACGCCATTTCTTATTAGAGTAAAACACAGCGACATTACTTCCTTGGGTTTTCTCCCTTCTCTGGGAAGAACCGTTAGTTAATAAAAACAGGGTTGTCATAAAATCTCCCTAATTTAGTTTTCAAATTTTTGCGAATTTAATTTTAAAAGGCGCCAAATTTGAAAAACATTGAACAGTCCTCGAGGAAACTATTTGAATTGTTAAGTATTGAAGTTTTTTGAATCGGGGAATAGAGTGCTTGTCTTTCTTTCTTTTCTCACCCCAAAAATTTTATTTTATTTTTTTTTTTAATTAAGAAAACTATTTTAAGTTTACAAACATTAAATTTTAATATCATAAATATTATTAACAGCCTACAATTAAAATGGTAAATATAAATATTTGAACAACATTTATGATGCGACGTTCCTTGCCGGTGCATCTTTGTTCAGCATTTCATGGTAATGTTCACCAAATACACAATAATTGTAACAGGTAATAGCTTTGAAGGCAGTAAAAATATTCAATTCTTCAGCATAGTCAGTATATCCAGGTGGTGGTGGTAATTTTTTGCCAGAATTGATTAGCCGTGCATATGACATAAGTCGTGACCCTATAAAAAATCTTAACATAAATGAAAGTTGAAGTGGTTCTGAGTTGGGATTGTTTCAATGTGCTTTAAAGGTATTATGCTTCAGGATCAAGATGGTATTATTCTATTTGAAAAGGTTCACCACGATGAATTGAGGCGTTTTTTTATAATTTAACAAAAAACTAGAAAAATTATGACGAAATTTTCATTTAGGAATTCAAAAAGAAATTATTACATATTAAGAATTACAAAATTTTAATTAGGAAGTTGAGAAGAAACTTTGAATATTTAATTTTTTAAATCTTTTCTTTGTTATTGACATTTTGTATCTAAAACATTTTGTATTTAAATCCTTAAAAACAGACTCAATTTGCGGAACGATCCTTATTAATCCTTTTCAGATTTCAATAAGTACTAGTTTTTTTTTCATCAGGGCTAAAGTCAATCCACCGGTGTTGAAAAAGAGTGATCTATGGTGAGAGATCCTCCAGTCATTAACCAATACTAGCGAAATCTACCGTTACGTCAATGATTAAAAACACTGCCCTTTATTATCGTTTGGACATTTCAAATGAGTTTCTTCTCATCCCGAGGATTTTGTATCTCTAGGCTTCCCTACACGTACTTGCATCCGTACTATATGATACGTAGATCCAAGAATGAGACTAAAAGTGAGAGATACATTCTCGATGAGAAAAACGTATTGATGAGATAAATTTTACGAAAATAAATTGTCTATGCTATTTTTATCACAGTTATTGGAAAATAAACAAATATTGGAAAATTTACTTACACATCAATGAACGAACTGGAGAGTCCTTTTTGGCAATTTGTAATATTTGATTACTCAAAGCATTTTCTGTTGCTTCATCCATTACATCATCCGGTTTAATCTCCTTCATTTTGTTATTTATCACAGATATAACTTGTAGTCGTACATTTTCTATTATATCTTCTAAATCCCTGTAATCATTAGTTGTACATTAATGACAATATTAATACGTCCGCACCCATATCCAAAATTACTTATCATTATTAACGTTCTGCAGAATTATTTTCACTTGTTCCGTTAGCGATTTCTTATTACCACTATGTTGACCAATTACAGGAAGATTATTCGTAATAGCCATGACACATGCACACAAACATAAGCGAATTGTTTTTGTGGCTATTTCAAATATACGTTCTTTATCCATAGTTAGAATTTCCGGAAATTCATTTTCCGAATTCCAATCTAATAGTTCAATATAGGCATGTAAGATGGCCGTATCGGCCCAATGGGGTAATGATGTATCGGTTGGTTTATGTCGATGCAGCCAAGATTCGGTTGCTGGAAAACCCACTAAAAAAATTTATAAAATCAATACTTCTATAAATAGCATTCAATGTGAATCTCTTGAGGTTTCATTACATGTGTAAACACTTAAATATTCTTGAAATTTTTGTTTTTCATATTCAACGGAATTTGCAATGACATCTGGTCGAGCCGCTTGCAATAGACAATTGGCCATGTCCAATTTCATTATAGTCATTGTTTCAAGTATACCACGGAATGTATCAACAACATCATTTATCTCGCTCAGCTTAGCGACTTGTTCGTCACGTACGGGTGCACATGATTTAGCCAAAATGTGAATTATAAAATCTGCGTATACCTACAGGAAATTGCCAATTATTATTGAAGATTTTTGGCAGAAAATATAATTTCACAAGAATTACCTCAAAATCTAATACTCCCTGTTCGGCCTGTTGTCGAATAACAGTTGAATCAAGTACCTCACAAATGCGATTTAGAGCCTTGCCATTGTTTATGGAAAGAATATCAGTAAAATCCTCTTTAATTTCACCCAGCAACTGTATGGCATGATCATAACATGGTGGATCTTGTGACAATTGCTCTCTAAGTACATTCCAAAAGGCCTTATGTACCATTTCTTTGATATTTCTCTCCAAACTATATTTAATTTTATAAAAATTAATTATGGACACCATGGTTAATTAATTAATTCAATTAATATTTTACCTATTTTCGGGGGGCTCATATGGTTGAAGACGAAATTCTGGATTAATTGCTATTTCATGAGCGAGCGTCATATTTTCAACACTTTTAACAACTTTCTGTACCTCGTTCATTGTTAATACTTTTGGTGGGCTGCCAGCAGCTCCTGGTAATATAAATTTGGGTTGTCTACAAATAATAATATCCGTTTCATCAGTTTGTTTACTATATAGAAAAAAATGTATAAAATTGAGAAGTTAGTGGCTCAACTTGAGCATTTAGTTAATCAATTTTATTAGAATTTTGGAAAATAATTAAGGTCTGAAAGCTGTTCTGGAAGTTGTGAAGAATACGCAAAATGAATGAAACCCGAGTAGAACACCGACATGAATATTGTCGGCCTAGAAAGCAAACCATGTATCAACCACTTTTTTCCAAAATCTACTTTTTAATTGATATCGACCATTGGAAAAAATAGTTTTTTGCGTTCTAGGCCGACGATATGATGAAAGTGGATATTGCCACTTTTGTAATTATGAATTAATAAATGCAAGTAATGAAATATATATGTATATATGTAGATTTACCTATCAGAACCTTCACTATCCGTTCGCACACGATCGGCCAATAAAAATGCTGTACCAGGGGAAGTACTCAATTTTTCAGCGCCATTTTCTGAACTGGACGAATCCATCCTGCTAACAAAAGGATTTATTATTTTATTGTTAGGTAAAAATCAATGTCAATACAAAGAAAACAAAAAAATTTTGAATTTAATTCATACCTGGAAAATGAATCTGCAGGCATTGTTAACGCACTTGCAAATGTTGTTAAAGACAAATTTTTATTACAAAATGCCAGTAATTTGTATTTGATTATTATTATTTGGTTAGTTAGTTTTTATTACATAAAATACACAATCTATTAGAAAAAATGGTGTAATGCAGGTCGGCACATAATAATAATTAAAAAAAAACAATTCACGCTCTTGAGCAGTCACTTTCTTTTTTTATTAAATTATTATTATTCATTGTTTCTTACAAAACATAAAAGACTGATAGGGAGGGTAGCAATAAAATGTTTTAAGATAAGTCAGAAAAATAATTCTACAATAAATAAGAGTGTTGTTGGAAAAGATTTCTTATAATAAGAAAAGGGGTTGTATATTTTGAGAACTTTAAAATGAAATAAAATACATAAAAATCATGGTAATTGCCATGGTGTTGGCTTTATTGGAAAAATAATTTAGTGGCATAAGGGTTTAAATATGATTCCGGGCATATGGGTGCCGCGGCTGACTCGAATAAAGAGCAATCTGGAAGTCCAATTTTTCACCAATCCGATTGCTGTGCACGATGGCAAATCGACTCATTCATGTATATAATTTTTAATTTGCCTATTATTTGTCGATACGATTGAATTCCGAAAGGTTTCAATAATTGGTCCCCTTCCTTTTTGTTTTCACAAGTTACGCCTAAGTACTGTACATAGATTGAAAATACCGATAAATTATTGACTGAAAAGAAGATATATCTTAACAGTATGATCATAATGATAAACTACCTAGACCTCTACTTTTGGTTGGATCAGAATTATAATTTCAGAGTTTGAAAGAAACGATCATAGTTTACAAGTACGATAATCTACCTACATTTCTACATTTTGTAAAGAGATCTGACGAACGGGAATGGGAATATAACACCCTACGCATCAACATATACACCCAACTCTTTTTTTACACGGTCTTTTTTTACACGATTCTGAAAAAAGCAAAAAATATTTTTTTTATTACGAATTATTTGTTCTAACACGGTGTTAAAAAAAATTTTGTATTACTTTTATATTTTTTTAATATTAATATGTTTGA
>JANSTT010016773.1:0-65886 GCA_026745375.1 Platyura marginata | reverse complement strand
TTGTTTATTTGCTAGCAAATCAATTAAATGTTCTTTTATTTTATTATTATTAATGAAATACTAAAAATAATAATAAAAAAAACCTTTCTCCATTAATAAATTGTTATTTAGACTAAAACAGTCATGTGCTAAAAAATTTGTTTTGAGTGAACCATCTTATACTTTATCTATGGTAATATCTACCTAAGCATAATACCTACATAATTATTTTTAGTATTTCAAGGTATGAGTATTTTAATTTTGATTCACTTTAATTACTACATTAATTACATGGAAATTGCAATATTATTTCAAAAATACAGGAAAATCAAAAATTATGAAAATCCATCAGAAATTATGGGTTTTTGAGCAACAAATCAGCTTAGTGACACATAACTAAGCCGGCATCGTTGAAAAAAGTTGTTATAATGCTGCTATAATGCAAATAATGACCTAAGTATAATAACGGGTTTAAAATAATATTTTATTTTCTGCATCTTTTACAAATTCCATTGTTGTCAATGCTGAATTACAAAATTAATCATCGGAGGGCACCTAAAGTTTTGGCTTTAAGGACTTCACAAGGCCAAATACATCCATTGTTTATTTTTCAATTGCATGAATCCCAAATTTATAATTTGATTTTTATTTTAGTGGTAATTAGTGGTTTATCCTTTTTTTTCACCATTTGTAGCCTTACCTTAATTAAACGGATGTTTTCAATAAAATATTATAGTTTACGCCGAACTTAAGTACTATGTACCTACCTGTAAGTATATAAATAATTTACATGCATAAATTAAACGCTTATACATAATTATATTGGATTACCTATGTGGGAAACTCCGATATTTGAAAATATTTTAAAGACAATAAATAAAGGTTGTATTTGGTTGTATACAAAATATAGAAAATCAGTTTGAACCAGGTGTTTGGATAAAGTGGAATATACCATATTGAGACAAGTATAGTTATAGATACTAAGTAATATTGGAAATTACGTCCATCATATAAAGATAAACTGAGATTTTTCAACTTTTAATCTTTTACAATGATTTTTAAATGTATCCGTACGATTGGACACGGAGTAGGTATGTACCAAATATCTTATTGAATTAGGTTTTGTAGATGTAATCAGAACAAAATACTTCTACAATGTTCTTTAAACTTAGTTGATTAGTTGGCCCTATAAATGATCTAATAATATTCATATATGTCAGTCTTATAAAGAAAGAATAAAATTAAGTTTTCTAAATTCATGAACTTCGTCGTTTGAACAAACATTTTTTTTTGTATAATTAAACAACGAGCTCGATTGAATTATATTATGCCGTAGTGAGACTAGTCACTATAAGTGAACTATTAACACATCTTTGTCGTTGACACTTAGGCTTTAAATACCTACTCGTAATGGTATTCGTATTCGATCACAAAGTAAAATTCCATTCCTAATTCTAGAGTTAGTATACACGGACCTGTCACGAGGTTTACTTTCACTAGGTTATTAAAATTAATTGATAAAATACATTTTTAAAAATTTCTTTAACTTCGATTTTCTTGAATAAAATTTTGAAGTACAAAAATATACAAACAATGTCCAACAATTGATTTAATAAATTACAAAATTAAAATTCTTATGACTAAAAATTAAAATTCTAATTATTTTAACTAATATTTTCACCATTGATTTGAGATTCATTTAATACACTAGTTTCACTTGGAATAGGATCTTGCATACATTGTGACAGTCTTTTAGTACGTGGCGGCGGAACTGGTGGTATATTTTGATGTGCCGGTGGAAATGCTATGATTGGGGTCTTTTGCTCTCGTTTCCATCTCATGAAATGTTTAACGCGTTGACCATGATAATGATACAGATAAATCGTGGCCAATACACATAAAACGGCCAATAGAGCAAGTATTGCAATAAGTGGTGCCAAATATCGTGGTCCCGTTTCTTCTGGTTGTTCTCCCATTCCCGGTACAGGCTCTTCGCTGGATGTATCGGTAGTTTTTGGTTTCGGTGTAGCTTTGGTGGCCGGACGAATTGGTCGCATTGGTGTACTAGGACCAATATCGCCAATATTAATATCAGCACATGCTCGAAATTCTTCTTGGGCACCACAACCAACAGCTCCTGTTCCATCAGCACATGTGCCCCAATTATTTCCGGCTATGTAACGCCACTGTAGTACACAATTTCCACATTCTAGATCTAAAATGTTAAAAAAAGTATTCGTTAGTTAGGGAGTTAATTCAAGAAGTAGGTATATTTATTAATAATTTACCATCGGGTAATTTTCCTTTTATTTCATAAATTCGGCTTCCATTTCTTGGATAAAATCTTGTATTCAAATCTGATGGTTGTGGCATACTAGGCGTTCCTCCGAGTAGTTCTAGCAAATTCTTATCTAAACAGTCTTGTTTTGCTACAATTTCTGGACAAATTCGAAATTCAAAATATCTGAAAAGATTTTAATTATTATAATTAACATAACAAAATGAGATTAACAAAACTAATACCCCATATGACTAGCTGTTAATTCAACTCTCAATGTTATTTCGGCGCCTTGACTATATCGCCTAACAACTACACCCTTTCCATATTGGCCACCAAATTCATTTGGTCTTGGTTCTGGTGCATCCCACGGATCACCGCATTCGCCGCATTTACCTCCGTTCCGTTGTTGTCTTGTAAAACCACCACAATACAATTCGTGATCATTGTAATTTGGTGGAGTTTGAAAACCATAACGCCATGCTGACGATCTACTTGGCGGCTCAATTAATCGTCCATGTCCATGGCATATATCCGTTATTGTTACCAAAATTATGATTGCAATAATAATAATGGTGCTTGATGATTTATTGTACGTTGTACGAAATTTTGTCGATAAAATAACCATTTTTTCATTTAATCTGAAAAAACATAAGAACATTGATCGGTTTAATCTGAGTACTTTCTAAGATAAAATAAATAAAAATGTGAAAATTTATAAATAAGTAGAAATCTTTCTCAAAATTTAGAATGTTTGATTTATTTAGCTCTAAAAAATGTTGCTTACAAGTCACAATAAGTTTGAATTGCTTAAGAATATTTAAAGTATTCTGTGAATTAAGAAAGATGGCTAAGTGAATTAAGAAAAATGGCTAAGTGTGAGTATAATGGCTAAAAAATGACGATTTCGAGTAAACAATTGCCGTTTGGCCTACACTATTTTTACCTACATACATACATATAAGTATACAGTAAGATCTCGTTTAGCGTTTCCTCAATTAACGCTAATTCGATATAACGCGGTCTGGCCGAAACCAAAAAAATGCGAAACTTCCCCTAAGTCTATGTTTTTTTTTGGTGCGTTTATTTTCGTGCATTTCTTGTTCATTAGCAGTGAAACAGTGTCCATACGCTATCAATACGATTTATTAATTAATATAAAATGACCTCGTTTTTACGCTGTTTAATGTAACGCTTCGTCATCTAGAAAACCATCCTAAGCGCTAAACGCGGTCTTACTGTATTTGATTTACCTACATACTGTATGTAATTAATTTATCAACAAACACCAATAAATTAGTCTAAATTGTAGGTTCATTATGACAATTTCCCATTTCTATTGTTTAATATGGCATTTAAGAGAAATTTTACGATTTATTTTTTTTTCTTATAATATTGTGTAAATAAAAAAAAAAAAAATACCTACAAATATATCCGCTTAGTTATCACCCAATAAATCATATACACAACAAAGGCAAAATTAAGTTTATTTTATATACGCATTTTGATTGTGATTTTATTTTCTTAGTTGCAATGCATAAGTAATTATTGTGCATTGTTTTCGTTTTCATTGATTGATGTCTTGATAAAAATCTAATTTCTACTATTGTTCTTTTTTATCTCAAAGTTTACGTTAACAATAACAATTTATTTTATTTGTTGAGCCGTGAATAATTTATAAGTAAATGTTAAAAATGTGTCAATGATAAGAATTTAATGTGTAGAATAAGAAGTTGGCTCGAAGACCAAACGTTAGGTACTAAACTGTAGGTACAATCATATAGTCGAGCAGAGTTTTCAATTAATATTAGAATATTAGATATATCGATATTAGACATTCTTTATGATCTTAGTACATTATCTTATCATTAACAAATAGTTAAACGGCGCCTGTACCTTAAAGGGTTATTAAGATCTTCCATAAAAGCAAAATTTATAAAAATAAATTCTGAGAATGGTGCGTAGCTTTTTGAGCACTTTTGATTAACGCTTTCGTGCTTAACTCATTTCAGGCTACTGGTGTGAAAACGAAAAGTGGCCTCTAGGTAAAGTTGTATTGATTTTGGTCCACGAAGAGCGAAACCGGGTTAAAGTGGGTTAAAGTGTATGGACCTCAAAGGGTGATAATTTTTTGAAAAAATTTTATTTGGAAAAAAATGCTAATACAAAAATACAAAATTTCAAAATAACATTTTTATTATTAAGAAAGTTCAAAATTGTTTTACTTTTTAGCTTCCTCACTTTTTTTTTCATTTTCTTCAATAATAATGACTAAAGTTTTTTTCTTCAAAAAAGTCCAACGTTGATTGGTCCTAAAAATCGTCGTCTCGCCATTGAGTACCTGTCACAGGAACTTAAATCGTTTGATTCTAATCATAATAATAATAATAGTAATAAAATTATTTCGGAAAAACTAGAAAGACAATTTTGGTTAGCATAGCTAATCACAAATTAAGAAAATGAGAGTAGATACATGCAGTAGTAATTATGTTTATTCAATTTCCATTTTGATTTTTAAAATTACCATTATTTCCATATATAATGTGCCTGTCTAAGTACCTATTTAAATTTCGATAGTCTGTAGAAAGTATTTATATACAACTACAAGATACCGACTTACACAATAATTCTTTAATTGTTTATTAGGCTTACAATGTGAGAATGAGAAAGATTATCTTGCAATTAACGTTTTCATACATATCGTAAATTAATTATGATCTAGAGGTACATAATTATTTAGCAAAGATACATACATTTATTAAACATTATATTTATATTAACAAAAAAACATTGGTTAATCGACAATAATAGCTATTTATGTAACACATATTCAATTAATGTCTCAAGTTCATGAAATTACACATAGATAAATAACAAACAATGAATGAAATTATATGATTTTTATATATTGTTTGTTGTTTTTTTATATACAACTCTTATGCTTAGTAATTAATTTGTGGGAGTTGGTTTTGTTTGTGAACTCGTTTTTAAAAATAAGACAGTTCATTAAACCCATATGTTTAGTCTATTGATCGTTTAAATTGAACTGTATTTATTATAGTAAAGAGCAGTATCATTGAATGTTAGACGATTATATTTCAAACGTTTTTATTTTCGTAATTTTCTTTTTTGGAAAATCTCGGATCTGTAGGTCTTTCCAAGCTGTATTTTTTTTATTTTTTTTGATTTAAAACATTTTTGTTTTTGTTGAAAAAACTCTATATATTTTGCTCTATTTACAACGCCTACGAATTATTTAAAATTTATAAGCAGTTTCAGTAGTTATATACTTACCTAGAAATAATTCTATTCTAATTGGCATCTACCTAAGTACCCATACTTTAAACTATTTTCAATTTTCAGAAATAGGAATTTTTCACGCATGCCTAAAATGTGACTACATGCGAAAGAATATTTTTATATTCGGCCGGAACACGAACGGCGTTGCACATGGCGTTATTATAAACGACTGTACGTTCACTGCTTTATTGTATAGTAAATGCTTTTCATGCAATAAAATATTGAAAATCTCTCACCAACGAAACGCAAACAATTTATATTATCAAAGACAATAAACAGCAAGGATTTCCTTGTTCATTATTGTTTTTTTTTTAAAGACAATTCTAAGGAAGTATTTTTTCAAATAAAATAACATTTTCAATTGTCTGCAACCATCCTAGTGATTAGGAAGTAATTAGAAATCTCACTACGAATTTGACTATCACATGTTTGTGTCGAAATATACTTTAATACTGCAAACAAGTGTAATCTATCTTTGTACATTTAATTATTGTTATCTAAACTAAAGAATAATAGCAACAATAAGCGAAAACAAGCGTAAATAATTAAATATAATTAATCACTTAAGATTTGATTTGAAGTTATTCATTGAAACAGTTTTTTTTTATGTAATCGTGTGATGTTTGTATAATAGAATGTTTTAATAGTAATATTTAATATTTTAAGAAGAGTATACAACAATCATCATATATGTAGATGTAGGTACATAGGATTAGAGGTATAATAATGTATAGATTATAGTGAGGGCTGGCTCAAGGTAATTTTGCTTGGAAATCTCTTTCGCATTACCCTGGGTGGTAGATTTTAACGGGGATCAATGTAACTAAATAATAAAAATCTTATGTTATCCATAAGATTTGATGAAGAAAATCCATGTAACTACTTTCTATGTATGAGCTCTTATTAGAATTGTATGTCCAATCAGTAAGTACATATTTCGAAATTCTATAAGTTTTCGAAATACCTACTGATTGGACAGTACGAACTATAACAATTTAAATTAAAGTTTTCTTACTTAGTCTCTGAATGCACAATTTTTTGACATTCGATCACGAATCTGTGCTTTTTTTTTCTTTAAGTCATATGCAGCACAAAGAAATCAAATCATGGTTTTCGTGATTTATACCACTGTGTGTGTGCAGACCATTTCAATTGTTTCAATTTCAATCTTAAGTAATGTTTAACAACTTGGAACATTGGCCATGCCTATATCATTCGGTTAAATTATTGGTTAATATTCTACAAGTGGTCATTTTTGGAATGATATTCATAAAAATCATAATTAAATCGTTTCGATTTTCAAATATTTTGGTTCAGGTTCATGATCGTTCATTTTCAGCAAATTAATTAATGAATAGATAACTATGTAAGTAAGTATAATAAAACAATTGAATTCATTAATATAAATCAGTTATAAACCAACTGGTACTTTTTAGTTTATTTTTATTTACTTATTATTCATTTCAAATCAAATCGCACAAAATGGTAATTAGAAGAGATTGCTCAAAAAATTAAAATTTAAAAGTGAAATTTTAAATGGTTTGATGTTAAAAACGAATTACATATTGATGTGACTTTTCTACATGTTTATGCATAATTCATAAGACGAATTGTAATATCTACTTGTAATTTTCTTCATTTGAAAGTCACTGAGAAATGCAATAAAAACCTTTTATTTATTTACTTCTTATTGTTTTGCTATATTAATAATAGTATTGACCTTTTTCTCACGACTCAATTAGCTTTGTTTGCTTTTCATTATTATGAATATATAAATAACTACAAAATTCTTGCGTTTGGTGAAGAAAAAAAAAATTATAAAAAAATGCTTATGACAGGCCTACCCAAATGCTGCTTAAAAGTGCAGATTTATTAACTCTTCTATATGGTTTAAAAATTAAATACAGTACATGCGTGGTAATTGCATTGATATGAACTCCATTTGCAAATGTCAAGACTGATGTAACTATCGAATAAGATTTTTTTAGCACATTTCCTATAAAACAATAGAAAAATATTAAATTAATTATTAAAGTAATTTTTAAGACTGAGATTTGAATGGAATGGAATTAAATTTTTAAAATTAAATTGTTTTTTGTTTATGTAATTTGTAGTTAATAAATTCGCACATTACTAATCGTTGTTATAGTTGTAAAACATGGGTAAAACTCAGTGGCGGCTCGTGAGAATTATTGATACCATCATCATGGAACTATTTTTTTAAAAAACTTACATCATTTTTAAGGAAGAAAATGAAAAAAAAAAATTGATTGATCACAGAACATCTTGACCGTTTTAAAGATGTGATTTTCAAACTTTGTATTTTTTATTATTTTGAATTTAAAGCATTTTTTGCCAAATAAATTTTTTTGAAAAAGTTATATACATATATACATTTTGAACATGAAAGGATGCCTGCATGATCCATCTATTTGTCAAATACATGTAACATACAAAAAATAATATAAAATGTCCTGCAACTCGTATGCAATAAATGCTAATTAATGAATTTTTACCTAATTACGACAATATTAAAATATTTAGTAGAAAGTCTAACTGTAATGTCGTCCGTTTACATTTAATCTTTTATTATGCCATATACGTAACAGATTTCTACTCCTACATATTGTACATATGTAGCTATCGAATTCACCTATATAATTTAATTATACGATCACTTTTCAAACAAAAAATAGAAATAATAAGTCAATTCACTTTTTAATTTCTATTTTCTTATTAATTAAATTAATAACCAAAAAAAAAAAATTATTTTGCAAAAAATTATTCGAATAGGTAGTTTTTTCGTGTCATTACCATTTTAGGAAATTTTTATTAGCATTTAATTAAAAATATTCCTTTCTATTTCCACAAAAGGAAAAATCAAATAAAAAATTGGAGTTTTTTGTTAGTTATATGCAGAAGTAAAAGTAAAAGTAAACAAAAACTTTAAATTTCAAATAATATCTATAAATTTAGTTATTTTTTCAATTAGATTAAAATTTCGTTCTAATTTCTACAATTACAAAAAATTTAAAAAGATTCCAATAACATAATTAAAAAACGAAAAAAATGTTCAACAAAACAGAAAAAGAATTTTAAGACTTTTAAGAGATTTTTTTTCGTATTGCTGTCAAAACGGATCTGAAAATAACAATAATTGAATTATTCTTTGGTAAAGCGTTGTTAAATAATAATTCGTCACAGCAAAGGAAATCTAATAAGTAATACTCAAAGAACAAGGTCATTTATAACATTAAACTAAACTGCACATTAGTAATTCTAATTACTAATTAAATTACCTATCAAACAATTCATAACAAAAATGTATAGTCTACTACTTTACGTGATTTGCTTAATTTATATCTAGAATTGATATTTAACATTTTTTTTTTCTTCTTCTTTTCTTTTCAAAACAATAGCCAGTTACTAATTTGTACACATAAATTAAATAACTCCACAGAAATGGTCAAATAAATTCTACTTGGTATACCTCGTATCCGCGAGTAATCGAGTATGTAATGTTTTTTTGTGTTTGTTTGTAGAATATGCGGCCGTTTATTGAAGCCAGTTTGAAAAATCTATTGTGTCGATAAAGAAAAACCTTGATACCGCAACATGCTTCAATAACCATAAATAAATGAATACAATAATGCCGGTACTACATGGATGGTCAACAACAATAAATAAAAGACAATTATTTTATGTTCAAATGTAAAATAAGAATTAAAAAAAACTAGATTAGAACAAATATTGTTTAAATTTGAACATTTGAAAATACTGTGTAAAACGAAAGAGCACGAGATTTTCATAAAATGGTGTTGGGGATAGTCGAGAATCGGAATACACAAAGTTACTATTAATTTTTTATACTTAAATTTTTTTTTTTTTTCTTAAATTTCGTAAATAATGTCATGACGTAAATCAGTTTTGAGAAACATTTTTTTCAAAAATGAATGATTAGTTTTCGTGATAACCAAGACAAATAAGATACATAGATTCCATCCAGTATATAAGATTGTCTTACTTTAGCGAGAGTTACTTTTTTTTGAAACTATCAAATTTTGATCTTTCACTCCATGGCGGGATCATCAAAATTGTTTTTTTGTTTCTATTTTTGAAACTAAGATTTTGAGGCAACAACACGCCGTCATAGGTCGGGCAAATCTAAAATCGAAAAATCTCCCAAAATAAATATAAATAATAAATTAATACAAAAAAAAAATAAATCCACCCTAATGCATAATTGTGCATATATTATAAATTGTACATATCGCATACGGCATACCTATACTATCATAAATCTTTGTTTAATATTAATTCGCCCACTTATTAATGTTTAAATATTTCGTTACTCATATTTTTTATTTTTTTTGTTTTCTTAAATGGAACTTATCAAAATGCCAATAGTTCTGAAAATTCTGGATTTAGTCATTTCAACTATTTCCGCAAAAATGAATTAGTCCTTGATTTCTTTGTAGCACTATTTACAAAAAAACAAACAAGTCGCACAAGTATGATAGAAATATTTGAATACCACCAACATATTATAATAATGCACAGCAAAAATATTACTATGTGAAAAACATTACAATCAATCACTCACAGTGAATCTTAAATATCACATATCAAACAGATTATTATATAAAAACAAATTAACATTTAGAATGTTTTTTTTTTTTTTATTTTTATTTTTTTTTTCAACAACAACACTCGCACATTTACGAAATTTTTTTGGTTAGACATATTTGGATTGCTATTTTAACATTACTGTAGCTAATATAATATGATATTGGACTTAGCTTAGGGACAAAGTTTTTAATTTAGACATTCATTAGAGTATTAAGCAAACACAATAATAAATAATTCAGTTCAATACCCAGCACTTTTTGTTTCTTTTTTTTTTGTTTTCGACACATCCGTTGATTGTTGAACGATGTTGATGAATCATTTAGATTAAATCTTTGAAAATTCTCACTGGAAAAAGTGATGCAAGTTGATATTATAAGTTTATGTATAGATACAGAAGATATATATATATATATATATATATATAATATAAATGTAAAAAATAAATTTTATAGTTTTGTTATTTTCCACTAAAAATTTTTATAATAACGGCATTTATCAATTTATGCAAATTAAATGACGTACATTTCGTTTTATTTATTATGGTTGTGTGCTTGTGCGCATATTACTTGCTTTACCTACTTTTGAAATTAAATCTTTTGTTAAATTAAAGTTCTCGTTGGTTTAATATACAGCTCTAGAAAAAAACATGATATTTCTTAAGGTTTTTTTTTGTGTGTGTACAAAAGGCAATAGCATATATCCGTGTAATTCAAAAGAAATGTTTTTAACAACAATTCCATTACCATGTAATTTCAATATTTCATAATATCCAGATACATATTTTAAAGAAAACACACACACACAGCATTATGCATATCAATATCGAAATTATAGTAATTTAAAAAAATCTTGGTACAACCGTCCAAATATGTATCTCAACTGAGGTACCATACATTATATTGACATTGACCTACTCTACTCATCTTAACTTCAAAAACTGAATGTCATACAAATTAGAGAATTCCTTCAAATCAAACATCGAAATGTTACATAAGTTAAGTAAGGTCTACCTGTAATAACTAAGGGGAGAACGAGGTAATTGTGGTCATTTATGTTTTTTAAACAAATTGTATATAATATTTATGCTGGATAAGTCTGATTACCATTATACATCTTAGAAATCGATTTTATATGTATCAGTTTCGTAACTTACAGACGCTCTCTGAGATAGAAAAATAAAAATCTAAGTCTAAGTATTGTGGTGATTCAAATCCTTAGAAGTTGCCTTCATAGGGATTGATAATCATTTTCCTAAGTCATGAGAATAAATTGACAATTTAATATTCCATTCAGAGTGCTTCACAGACGGATTGAAGCACAATAAGTAAGTCACAATTGTCTCCGTTGTCGCCTATTGAATTTTTTATAAATAAAGACACTTGATTTTTACACAATTTCCTAATTTTAGGTTCAGACAGAGACGGTCTTTCTTCTGATTGTGGAGGCCCAAAGAACCAAGGCAAAGAATTGGTAGACTTTGTCCATAATAATCAATATTACAGATTTATGTTGCTGTGTAGTATGTTTATCGGGTTAACTACCTACACTACATAATATTAATTTTCTGCTTTTCAGAATCATTTTCTTTTTCCAATATATTGGACATGATTAACAACGTTAATAGCTGCTTTGCAAAAAGTGGTTCTTATAAATTATACTTCGTTTTCTATTTACTTTTTCTCCTCTGCGTCGTGACAGTAAACTACTTTTGCTCTTATACTAAAAATGTTTATAATTATTGTTAATTTAAATAAATTACATATTTATATACATTGAACCGACCGAACTTACCTCTATATGTCTATACCTATACCTGTACCTATTTATTAATTTATACTTAAATGTATTATCAATTATTAACGAATAAAATGATGACGACAAAAAAAGTAAACCAAGCCATAGCTCATATTATCGTAAAACTTATAAGCTAATAGGTATGGAGGAAGCCTTTAAACTTTAAATTGAACAAAAACCGGCTTTAGCCTAGGTAGATGTAGGTACAATACTTGATTTGCCTTGAATTATCGGTTTTTTTTTTTTAGAGATATGGCAAGTTTTTTTTCTCTCTTCTAGTTGTAAATACACAACACACACAAGTCAGTCAGTCAACTTTCTAATAAATCGATTTTTCGTAAACAAATACAAAAATATTATTAAGTAAATTACCTGTAGGTGAATATTTAATAGGTATGTGAACTTACTAAATAAATATACAATGGTGCTCCAATATGATATGGTCCGTTATATCCAAAAAAAAAAACAGTATTTTGATAACTTAATCCATTTCAAGCACTTTTACACATTAAAACAATTTTACACAAAAATGGGGTCACAACAATTCAATGAAAGTCTCTAAAAATGGTTCAGTTAACGTACGACAAAAGTAATAATAATATAAAAACAAAAATAAACCACCAAAACAACACACGAGTACAGAATAATAAATTAATTTACATTAGAGACCTCTGTTTCCGGTAAAGTATGTTAACTTAATCCATCATTTTATGGTAGGCATCTGGTTAATATGGAATAAACCTGAATCGCTCTTGGCAGACTACAGAGACGTCGTACCTAATCCAATGTCGGCATATAGTGGACTGAACAAAAATATTGAAAACAAAAGCCAAGAATGGCTGACTCTCTGTAGTTGAATGGTAACAATAATAAGCGGTTGCGATTGAGGAAAAGGTGAATGTGATACGTGATACTTCATTCTTTATACAAACCGTCAATTGTAGCTATATACATATTTAGTTACACTAACATTATACGGCTTTAATTGAAATAATGTATTTCAGCACCCACTATCATGTACATAATTGTTTTTTTTAGATCATTTATATTAGCTGCAAATTTTTCTATTTTTTGCTGATTAATCATTATTTGATAATAAATTAACGTCCTTTTGAATATTATCTGACTACAATGCCCGATTGGGCTGTTCAGAATAAATTGCCCTAGACCCCTAGAGCCACTTTGTTTGGCGCTTTCTTGAAGGATTATATACACACACATAAAGTTATCCATCGTAGTTTCTTTGTTAGTTTACTCCAAGTTTCCAATTCTAGATTTCCTATACAAACCTAATACTATTGTTTAACCGTTGATTCCAATTTTTTTACTAAAACCTAATAGAGAATGAGACGAGCCTATTTGAGATTGAGAGTTGAATTGCAGAGGAACCGGCATCGAACAAAGTGATCATAATAAGACGTGGTTTGGGTTCCATATCGATTTTGTCCGTACGACATTATTTTTTAAAAACCATTTAGGATTAGGTGACAATTTGGATAGAAGAAAACAGATTTGGTAGGCTTTTAAATAATGGAAATAAATGTTATAGTTGAACTGAATTAATAAAGAGATAGAGTGAAAGGAAAAAAAAGAGATGAGAAAATAATCTTGTTTCATGTCCAGATTGTTCTTCCGATTTTTTGCCTTGTTTAATTTTTTTTATTAAAATACTTATTTGATGATAAGTGTAGTTGTCATCGCTTACTAAACATACCTTCACCCATTTTTACATGTTAAAATGCTTGTATTGGTGAATGCACTCTTAAAGTATAGTAATTCATCAAAGTTTGACGTTTAATAATTTGTGAGGTTAGGTGGCGCTCGTATTGGGTGCTAATTAAAGGTTTAAATTAAATTTGATTTGAAGGCCAACAAATTTGTCGTCTACAATAAATTAATGAGTTTTTATGATATTTTCAATAACGAAATGTCCGATCGTTTAACTCAACTTCAAGATACTGTGAATCAGGTAAACAAATGTAACCACCCCGATAATGTTTAATGTCATTCACAAAATACCTCAGGCTCAGCCATCAAAAATAATATCGCTTTCAATTCCCACTTATTCTATCAACAACATTGCTAATATTTCTTTTTTACTTTTAGCAAGCGGAACATTTTTGCAACAGCATAGGCGTCCTACAGCAATGTTCTGTGCCTAGCAAATTCCCAGGTTTCGATAGAACTGGTTCACAGACGCCACAACAGGGCCAACAAGAAGACTATGCTCAATTGTTCTCAACGCTGATTTCAAGGTAGTAATCGAATCAAATATGAAATACATAAATAACAATATTCCTAATCAATATATATGTAGATGCGCTAAAGACATTGATATGCTAATCGAATCTCTACCGAATGAAGACAGTTCTCAAGAAATTCAAATTCAAAGTCTAAAACGTCTTGAAGTCGATAATCAGGAGGCTGCTGAACGATTAGAAGATGTAAGTATTACGTTTTGCGTTTGTTCATACATTGCAGTCTTGTCTTTATTTAATAGGTGGTCAGAAAAGGGGAACACTTGCTTGATAAAATACAATCAGCATTGAGTGATATTGCTCAAGCACAGCTGGATATGCAGCATTTAACTCCAAAGACATAATTCGCGATTGAAAAATGTTTTTTTTTTAAAAATAAGATTCAAAAGTATTGTCTCAATAAGAAATAAAATGAGGATTTTTTAAAAATTATCTTTATTTTAACTATTCGCTTATTGAAATATTTTGAGCTGCACATATCAATGTATCATGAATATCCTTTGCATATGCAATTTGTGTTCTAACTGTTGATAAATACTGTGGATACGATATTGGACCTGTGTCAGATGGTGCAAGTGGTTCTACCCGTGTGGATGCAACGAGCGTGGATAAATAACGTTGGGCCGCCGAACTTTGCTGCATGCACTGAATTGAAGTTTTCTATAAAAATGAACGACATAGTGAGACAATTATAAAGTCATGGTGATTCACTTACTAAATGTAATTCAATTTGATCACAAATTGAATAAAACTCTTCCAAGTGCTTATCGA
The DNA here is from genome assembly GCA_026745375.1 of Platyura marginata. Taxonomy (NCBI): domain Eukaryota; kingdom Metazoa; phylum Arthropoda; class Insecta; order Diptera; family Keroplatidae; genus Platyura; species Platyura marginata. The sequence goes on along the minus strand of JANSTT010016773.1, from coordinate 50,877 downwards.
ACCGAGGGGGTGGATTATTATTGTCAACTCCTTTACTAAAAGCAACAACAAAAATATTCCATACAACGAACTATATAACTATATAAAAATAATAAATCTTACATTGTCCCATTGTCTGTAAAATTATTGTGCTGCAGTAATTGTGCTGAAATTTTCAGAGTTGTCTGCAAGTAGAATAAAACTAATAAATTACATCACAAATTAACTGCAACAATAAAACCTACCGACAAAGATTCTCGCAATGGAATTATTAGACTTTTAACTTTTGAAATGTTGTCGATTTTTTCTGGTTGCTGCTGTGGCTGATGAACCATTGCGGGGTTTTGTGGCCCCATCACAGCTTGCATTTGTTGTTGTTGTTGTGGCGAAGATTGCTGCATCATTCCTGGTGAAATTCCCATTACAGGCATCCCAACACCGACAACACCTGGCTGTGGAATACCGTGCATTTGATTCATTTTCTATTTTTAAAATACCTAATTTTATAATATTAATAACACTGAAAATCAAATATTTTGTTGTTCAAAAGAAAAATAACATTAATCTGTCATTTATGATGGTACTACGTTCAATACTAAAACTATTTTATAGATGTGCATGGTTTACAATAAGAAGTATTTCAATTTTACAATTGAATTTTGGTTTTTTCTGGCGCCGTGTTTAAACTGTATCTTTTAAGGATTAATAATAATAAAATAATAATAAAAGTATTTCTAATATTTAAAATACTTGTAGTATCTAAATAAGAGGAGGGTTCGGGGTTTAGTCACTCACTTCTCTTTTCCATTTTTTTTTGCTTCAGCGTTAATCCAAAATCTTAGTAAATTCATATGTAAGGCCTATATTGTAGGGATTAAAGCTTTTAAGCTCTTTTAAATTGGATAAAATTAGTAAAATCTGTTAGGTATAACACTAGTATGCGATGGAATAAACCACAATTCTTAAAAACAATTGACTAGGAAGAAAATGAAAAAATAAAAAAATAATCGAAGGAAGATTCACATGGTCTCTCTCTATCTAACTAGATAATTGGATATGGCCAGTAGTAAATCCACAATATTGAATAAATAATAAATAAATATAAATATACAGTTTTACAGTAGAGAAGAAATTCTCAAATCACATTCGGTGTTGCGGGCTTTTTGTTTATTTTATACTCCTACAATTGAATAAAAATCATCTGACTCAATAAATATTTATAATTAAATACAGTTTGGTTCCTTCTTCCAAAAATGTACGTCTCGTGCCTGGTGCATAGGTACCCAGTAATTCAATAATTCATTTATCTGCATTGTGCATATGTATATAAATCAATTGAATTAAATTCAAGTACACCTTCATACGTATTGGTATATATGGACGGGATATATAAAAGTATATCGAAAGGATTAATTTTAAAATTTCCTATAACAACATTTGACGTAACAAGTATATATTCAAAATGTATTTATGCAATGTTTTTCAATGCAATTAAATTCAGAAAACCGGCCTTGTTGATTTTCAACATTATTTGTAGATTTATTTAATAAATTATATATTTTACATTAGACTAAATCAGTAGATAAAAAACATAGACAGTCATTAACCATTTCATTTCATAACGAATAAATATCTCTGTAATTGTATTACCCATCTTTTATACAATTTCAATCAAGTTTTTTATTTTACTATATCATTTATTAAGCACATCAGGATGGGGAAGTAGATAATGTACATACTTATGTACGGTACATTGGTACATATGTACAGAAAGAACTAAGCTATTCAATAGCATACGAATGATGAAAATGAAAACCATAAAAGAATAATTGACGTAATTCAATCTAACTACATAGCTTTATGTACATACATAGATACTTATAATAATACATAATTAGGTATTCACAAGTCTATCGTATGAATTTAAGATCAATGATGCTATTGTGTGTATTAAAAAAGAAGAAAAAAAAGTTACACCTACACCACTGGATACCTAAAAATTCATATAGAATAGGTACTTTTAAAACAAATATGTATAAGTTGAAAGAAAACTGGAAAATGTAAATAGAAAACGTTTTTTTTTTTCTTTCTCGTTGGTATTTGTTCCTTAAATCAACGATTTCATCCATAAAGTTGAAGAGTAAATATTTCAACGCATTGATGTTGCCTATATACATACATATATGTTGGAAAAATCTGAACAGAACCGAATGGTTTTTGTATTTGTACAGGAGTACACAATCATCAGATACACGATACAATCTCCATATAGTCCCAAAAATTACTCTCAAAGAAAATACAATTTTCCGCATGTATATCTTTTATGTTCTGTTCTCTTCTTCCCAATATCCTGCCATCGCCTGTTGCGCATCTACCTGTTTGTATTATATTTTCCCAAATATATATAAAGAGGCAAAAGCACTTTTACAGGGGTCCAACTAATTTCCAGTTCAGTCGTGAGTCGTCTTCGTAGTACACAATATATATATCCTTTGTGATTTGTTGCGTGTGTGCCAAAAAAAAGAAAAAAGAAAATAAAAATAGAAAATTATGTGATATGTCTAAACAATTATTGTTAAAAAAAAAAGAAAGAAAAAAAGTGAAATTAGATTCATATATTTTATCAATTGTTAAATAATTTTCCCGATTATCAATTATATATATATATCGTACAACAGTGTGTGTTTATTTTGGTGTGTGTGTGTGTATGTTGTTATCCCGTTATCCCGTCATCGATTAGCCAATTTTATTCGTCAGTACATAGTGTGTAATTGATATTATCCTTAAATAGGCATTTTACAGAACGATTAGAGGAGTGTGTTTAAATCTGTATATATATATATATATATATACGTATGTAAACCGAAACCTAAAATTGTATAGAGAGGAAAGTTGTAGCGTAGAGTACCCATCAGCTCCCATCACATAAAAGCTCTTGTGTGTGTATATTTATAGAACCATGTCCTTCGCAAATATATTTTATTCGCAGCCTCAACATAATAAACCAGGGCCTATACCAAAATACGAATATTTTCTTAGGGTGGAATATTTTCATGGTGAAAATCTATTTGGTAACAAAACCGTTTTTTTTTTGTTGTTGTTTTTTTTTTAGCCATACTACATACACGCATCAGGCAAAGGAATAGCAACAACAACAAAATTTATATATATATATATATAAAAAAAAAATTGCACTGTCGCATATAGCACGTCCTTTTTTTTCAACATATATCCTAGCCTCCACTAAATTATGTACCGAAAGCTTTTAGAGATTGAAAATTACAGAACAATGAGCGTAATTGAGTTTTCATACGTGAGTAGTTTTGCCGCCGAAACAAGTGAATTAATTATGTATCCGCTGGAATGAGTATTTTTCGGTTTTGAGGATATTTATTTTTCAAGAGGAGGAGGGTGGGGGGGGGGGGTGATGTACATACAATGGTGATGTTGGGAACCGCACTATATTTGAAAATAATTTGATTGAACTGGGACAAAAACATTTTGATTGTACGTATTTTGGGTACATATTCTATATTATAATCGATGTCAATGTATTGTGTAAAAAGCTTTGAATTTTCTTTTTGATAAATAAATATTAAAAATATTGTTTTTTTTTTTATGTACCATCGTGTTATGTTCATATTATGCAAAAAAAGAAAAAAAAGAAGTTCGTGATTCCTTTACGCATTCAAACTATTTCAACTGTTTGCTTTGAAATAATAATGTGGAAGTATGGATTGAGACGGTATTTTTAGCGTGATGACGTATTTCCCTTGAAACAAGTACCTACCTAGTGTTAAAACGGCAAAGTTATGTTGGCAGATTGTTTTTCCATTTTATATATGTACATACATACCTTATATAGGGAAACGTAGTAAAAAGCTTTGGTAAAAAGGGTTTCTGTTTTTTTTTGTTTTTTTTGTTTTTTTCCTTTTTTTCTTCTCTCCACATAGTAAATATACAAATACGTGTACATTTTATATATATGTTTCATGTGGTCAGACATTGTTATTTACTATTTGAATTATAGATATACTGAGGAGATTACTGGAAAAGGAAAAATAGGGTTTTACTGTTTAGTGTGGGTTTTCTCTATGGGAGGTATCTGTCCGTATAAATTTTAAATTATAAAAGTTATCGAACCAAAAAAACAACTTTTTTGTCATCTGCAAACATTGCGGTACATTTATCACACTTTTCGTTATACAATTATTTCTAATTCAACATTAAAATGTAATGAGGTACATTAATATGTAATATGGGTATTAGACAAAAGGTTTTTAGGCGATTTACACTGGTGAAAAAAGTGTTTGTTTTCTGAACGTTATTTTTTAAAGTTAAATTTAAAAAATATAACATTTCTAATTGGTGATATATGTATGTACATAGGTAGGGGGAATGGTAAATAATATATTTTTTCAAACGTACAAGTTGTAAAAATACTTTATTTTAACACTTTTTCTTAAAACACATTTATTTTAATGTTATATTATTATTTTAAAAATAAAAATAATAAGGTCCGTGTATCTTGTATTTATATATTTCTTTTTTCAGGGTTTTCGGTCTTTAGGTTTGTTGTTGAGACAAATCTTAAGATCGAAAATACTGACAAAAGCAAAATATGATTCATAATTTTTTCTTAAAAAGTGTTTTTTTTTTATGAAATAAAATGTTATGAAATAAGATAATCATAGTTGGGGTAAAAGCAAACACAATGAAATAAGCTGACAATAAATATCTTTTTTTCGTTCTAATATCAAATAAAATATAATCCGAGATTTTCAATAGGATATAATAAAAGAAAACATAAGAAACATAAATAATTCAGTTTTATTTATAGTAACTCATAAACAAAATAACAAAATTAATTTTTTCATTTTTAATAATTAAAATATGCATTTGAAATTGGCGTTTTTTTTTGTTGCAAAGAGTGTTTGTTTTAAAAAGATTTGTTAACGAATTGAAACAACTTTTTTTTCAACACCCTCCTAATTCCGAATATTGAGAAAATTTTAGGAAGATTCCACAAGTATGATGCGTTTACTTTTTCTTCGATTTTCTTGTATACATTAACCACATATCGTATTTTTTATCTCTAAAACTATACTTAGGCATCCAGGTGATTGATGACTACTAATATTTTTTTAAATTAAAATACAATTATTCTACATGCAACTTATAATAAATTGCTTCACTCAAATAAAAATATGGGTAAAATCAATAAATTATTTTAAAAATTTAATAAAGATTTTGTTTATATTCGTAAATTGCATTTGGTAAAAAATTGACATTTTTTTATTGGTAAAATATACAAATTATTTCATTAAATTAATAAGGATTTTGTTAATATTCGACAAATAGAATATTTTAATTGTAAATTTTGTAAAGTAGTTTGTTAATTTCTAATAACTGAATATAATAAAATAATTTCTTAGATTCTATAACGTCATATTTTCAAAAAAATATTTACGCGTTCCATATTAATTCAATAACTTTTTTGTAATTTTGGCATTAATCTTAAAAATACATAATTTTTGAAATCCTAGTTGATAGGTGAAAAATTGAAAATAATTATGTTGCAGCTTTTTCGGTACACATTCAATATATTCATTAGCCTTAAGAACAACGTGAGGTTAGTTTAAAAGATCTTATCCTCAAGTCTCATTACTTTATACCGATTGAACACATTTGTTCGAACTTTTTTATAAAGTCGATGAAACCTCTGTAGGTATTCTGTTCCTCTATTGATCAAATATTTCTCTGACCTTTGACACTCAATCAACATTTTCACATTTTCACAGTTCATGCAGTTTATATTAACATCTACCATTTGTACTTTTGATATTCCATTGAAAAGATACTGCTAATACATCTCTGTAGTCTATCGACATATATTTAGACCAATGTTCAGCATGATTTTAGGAAAGTTTTACCAGAACCAATATTATGATTTGATAAGAAAACGTTTCTTATTGGAATTTCAGTAGTAATGCTTACGTGTCTTCATAAACCTTCTTCTTGGCAATAACCCCTAATGTAAATTCTGCTCTCTTATCTAAATGCATAGATTAAAACGAATCGGATATTGTGAGCGATGTAATTGTACGTATATTCCTCATAGTAATATTCATGACAATTCGTTTTTGCAGACAAGTCATTTGATGGTTTCCGTATTAATCCTCAAGTGCTAATAAATTTTATCAGTTGCTCTTTCCCTTATTGGAATTCCCCCTATAACGAATACTCCTCTATAACGGACAATAATAACGTGACATAGCAAATTTCATAATTTTGGTTTTTTATTTAAATTTCCAATGATTTTTTTATTTTCAGTACTTTTACATTGTCCTCTCTATAAAGGACACCCCTCATGCGCGGACCAAGTTTGGGAGTACTGTATTTAATTTTGACTTGATGATTTATTTTATTCTGAACAAATATGATAATTTCGCAGATTGTTATGTCTTAATGTTAATGAATTGTAGCCAAGACATAGAGACATTTAAAATGAATTGCTGTTTCTTTTTCTAAACTGAATTTTTTATATATATACTACCCACACTACCTAGGGGAATATGACACAATGTATACATTTTTCAATTTAAATTTTCCTCTTTTTCCTTCTGGCAAACATTATAAACATTTTTGACTGGTGACATTCATCTGTTACTATAAAAAATTTGTACATACACCCACTATATTAAAAAGTTTTTTTTTTTTTTAAGTGACATTTAAATCGGTCAAAAACTGGTTTAGAACCTGTATAACGATATTTAACAGCACTCTCACGCCTTACAAATCAGTCAATTCTATTTGATTGCTCTAAATATAGTGGAAGCGTTTGTCTTAAGTGGCCCTTGTCTATCGAAGCATCATAAGTAAAGGATTCTATTGACATTTTCTATACATTTTAAGAGTTTCACGTCATAATTCTTAGAAAATTCTTGGAACAATCCAGTATGGAATTGTATATATTAATGATTTTATCGATATTTTGTAAAAAAACAGAAAAAAGTTTATAAGCCAAAAAAGACGGGAAATTTTACTTGAAATAAGATTACATTTAATAAAATATTTTGTCAAGGCAAGAAGTTACGCTGATTATAGTAAGAAAACAAAGTAATTTGAGTGTGTTTTTATGTGAATTTAAAGGAAATGAATAGGTTTTTTTTAAATAAATAGCAGGTCTACATTAAACCATGCCTTAATAAATCTATGATACTCTTGATTTCTGTACCCTGTATAACAAAAATCAAAGACTGTATATTAAATCACTAGTAAAATAATTCTTTTATTAATACGAAATGAATGAATTAATATGGAATTCCAAAAAATGACTAACTTTTATTTTTGTATTCACAAACGAATCATTCTTTGTTCAAATAATTTTCAGATATCATCGTACACATCAAGAATGTATAGTAGAATTATTCTAAAATATCTATTTAGTAAACATATGCAATCAACAGTCTGTGATATTTAAAATTAATAACATTAATCTACTTAAGCACTATTTGTAAATAATACTTTATATTTAAACGTGCGTGTTCTCAATGCTTAGTCCAAAAATGCAACGTTCAGTTCGTGTAAACGACGCACAACTACTTATGCTTGCAGATCGTGCCCAATATGATCATTCAATGGTAAGATAATTTTTGTTTGTATGAATATTTATTTTATTAATATTACTAAAAAAAAGTGAAAAATAGTGAAATATTTTCTCCAAAGAAGTCAACAAGGAGTTTTTCTTGTTTTTTTTTTCAATTATGTGTTGAAACTTTTTTTTTAAACTGTACTTACTATGAATTTTATAAAAAATAAACCACATCTTTAATAATAAGAAAGTTCAAAATTCATTGAACTTATTTTTTCTTTTATTCATCAAAATATTTTTTGTAATATTTTTTAAAAAATTTTCCATGGTAAATCTTAAAAAATCGAATTTCCCATACTAAAATATCCGGAAAAAAGTCGAATTTTTATTATCTATATTCCTAATGGAATTTTTAAATAACAAATAATTCGATAAGTAGAAAATGTATTTGATAAAATATAGAGTATTAATTATAAAAACGAAAAAATATTGATTCAAATTTCCCTTGTTAAGTTTTGCTGTGAAAGCATAAGCTCTAAAAGCTGATTAAAAAAAAAAATGATAAATCAAATAAATGTTCTGCTAATAATAGAATTTTTGGCAATCGCATTTTACTGAAAGTAAATGGAATTCAACTAGTTGACCAGTTGCGGTAATCTCCGTTGGTTGCTTTAAATAAAATAAAATATAAATATAAATAAAGGAGATTACGGGGGGGGAGGGGGCGTATATAGAATTTGCATCTTTGGCTATTTAGGTAGGCATCAATTTTTATGTACTTTTCTGGTGAATTATATATGACATGCATTACTATTAAATGGAACCAATACCAATGTTCAGTAAGAATTCATCCTTGGTTCGGTAAGAATTAAGGATTTCTATAAGTGTATTTAAGGGTTTCTAATTTTTTTTTTTTTGGTTTTGGGTGGGCAGACACCATTTGGGTTATAAAAATAATCGTAGAACGTTGCCAAATATCATAATATATTTTCGTTTTAAGACATTATGTCCGGTTTAAGGTTGTGTCAATTCAATTGTAGATAGTAATTTAATTTCCATTCTTTCCTTGCAGTATTAAATAACATAATTTGTTGGAAAAAATTCATCGATCCAAATAGTTTCATTTCAATAGTAATCATTTTAATCCAAGTACAAGAACTATACGTAATGGTAATATGTAAAAAGGAGGTAAGAAAGCAAGAATACTGTAGCATTGATTGTAATTTTGAGAATAGGAGAATTTTAACTATAGAGCCTGCCATTAGTCGAATTTACAATTTGATTTATACTCCACTAAACTTTTTACTTAAAAAAGTTAAATGTAATAAAATTTACGATGTCTTTTCTATACCAAGAAAAAAATAAGATTTCATTGAAAATCCCATAAATTTAATATGTTTAATTAATTTTCTTAAGTGAAAAGTTCTAAGTTACAAAAAAAAAAATCCAATTGTTAAAGTAAGGTTAAGAATAATATAAGATGAACATAAGACAAATTAACTTTTAAGTAAATCTGTCAAATTGTAGAAGAGATTTCGCGTAAATCATCACATAAGAAAAGCCAACAATTCCACCCAGTTTCATTAACATATTTTGGGGTTTATTAATAAAACATCTTCCCACAGGACGATGATATTATCGTTTGCATAATCTATAGATAAAATATTTATATACTAACTATATAAGTACATATATATGTATGTACATACTTTTCTCACAGAATTAATATATTTACCAAGTTGTCAGTAATTATAATCCAAAATATACAAAAAGAACTTGAGGCACTCATAAGAAAAGAAAGAAAAAAGTTTTTTTTTTTTTCGGAAAGCTAATTTCGATATAAACAAATTTAATTTTACAGCCACCCTTAAATTTAGCTATCGAAGTAATTACTTTGCAATTACAAACTCTCTTTTGCTGCAAATCGTGTTGGGATCTTAAAAAACAAAATTAGCATTAATTAGAAAATTTCCTTCCGAGATACTTTTTAAATCGATACCTACCATTTTGTGTTTTTGGAATTTTAGATGTTGTCTAATAGATTTTTATTGCTTAAATTTTGCCATTTTATAATACACACACACACACATACCAGTGATGTAGGGACATTGAATAAAATGCGGCTCTTTTTGTGCGTAATACTGATGGTAATACTTTACCCATTAGTGCCATTTCCTTTGTATTCATCCACCCTGTATAATTAAATTGACAAAAGGTAATGCATAATTAATAATTTAAAGGTTTTTTTGCTCATCATTATGTAATGAGTATTTACATGAGAATTTCTGTATATTTATTTTGTGTGCTCCAACGCTCTTTTGTGTTAATGCAAATATTGCTCTTGAACTTATGATTTAACTCTGGTAGCAATTAAACGTTTTAGGAAAGAACTTTCAAATATTGTTATATACTTAAATGAATTATACATTATTGATTTCTTTATTAAAGAAAGGCTGCTAAGGTTGAACGGAATGGCGCTCCCATTGTTGTGGTTTTTGACGGAGTTAAATTTGTTTTTTTAATTAATTAAATTAAATTGACTTATACACATACTTACATATGTATATTGACGATATGCCATCGGCTAATTATCAAAAACTTCAATCGCAATAAAAAATGTTAATTTTTATAGTTATTGGACTTTTCGGCCGAAACTACGACTGTTTTTAAAATTACGTTGAAAATGGACTATTCAAGACATTGGTCCTTGATACATAATAATACATAATAACGACGATACATAATAATAGTTCAATGTTATAAATAAATCCCTTTTGGTCCACCCTAATTTAACTATCTTAAGCTTAGAAAAAACTTGAAACTTACAGTTTTAAAACAGAAAATTTTAAAATCTGAATTTTACTTTCGCCCCACCCCGTTTTTGTTCAAATTTCGATAAAACCGATTCTTTTTTTAATTTAAATTTCAGTATTGTGCAATAAAAATTTTCAGGTTGTGGTAATTTTACTGAAACTGACCCTATGACTTCTTTTTAAAAGATTTAACTTTGAACGCTCACATTACTTCGGATTTGCGGCCATAACTTTTGAAAATCATACTAAATACTAAAAGGTTGACATTTATTTACCAATCATTGTCATAATGTCCTTGGATATTTTGTCTTGTCTTGTCTTTATTTAAGTGACCATTTATTTTGTGTACGTTGACTTTTTGGTATATTTCTCCGGTGGCCCAACCGGTTGGCCATGAATTTCTAAAATCAATTTTTATGGCGTTGAGACATGTTACCTAAAGATACTTGGAAGTTGCGACTGAAGTCACGTTTCTATTATGTATAATTTATATTTAAAGATATAACTTTTATTTCAAATTTAAGTAATGAATATTTGCTTTGTATAGAAGAGCTTGGAGAATAAAACTGAAAATAAGTTCTGTGGAAAATCTTTGGTAGGGTTGATATTTATATAATTAATGTTTGGGATCTAAATTAGAAGTTTAGTCAATTCAGTGGAGAAAGGTTCATATTAACATTTTCTTATTTTTCAAATATAAAAATATTAAGATTAGATATTAAATTATGTAAATAGGATCGATATTATTTCTTTGAAATACTGGCATTAATCGTACACCTTTTCTTTTACATTAAAATTTCGATGAATTAGTAATAGAAATTTAAATTACGATTGTGCGTACCTACCTACCTACTACAGCATAAATTTGGCTATATTTTTATATATGAAAAAAAAAAAAAATAAAAAATAATTCAATCTCAAGGATTTTCAAATATTAAACTCACACTCACACCATCCAATTTGTATATATTGGAAACAAAAACCCATTACGGATGTTTCATTTTCAAATACGATTAAAGGTACGTCGTATGTGTATGTATTCTATGTATATATGCGGCGTATAATGTACCTATCCTTAAAAGTAATTGCTTTGAATATCGAAAAAATATCAACGTCATCTACCTTGAAAATCGTTTTTATTTTGCGTCTCCAAAATGAAAACCGTTCTAACATGAATTCTTTTTCGCAGCATGGGCATCTGCAAAAACGAACATCCGACAATCACAAATGGCAACTCAGGTGGTTTATTCTATATCAGGTATGGTAGCATTAACAATAAAAAGTATACGATTTCAATAACAAAAATATATTTCTTTTTTTTTCTCCTCCAGAACTTACTATTTTACTATGACAACGAGACATCTACGCGACCGTCTGGCCTAATCTTTTTAGAAGGTAGCTATTGCGAAAGATTGATAGCACCAACATCCTGTCTGGGATCACCTAGTCTGTCTGGTGGGCAAAATAAATCAATTAAAGAAGAAAAATTACAGGTAAATAAAGAAATGTTATTTTGATTTTTTTTTTGTTTTTTTTTTTTTTGCTATACTCGTCGCCAATTATTTTGTCTTTTATTTGACTTCGTTAAACTCCAATGTAGGGCTATCTACATACATAGACGGAGCGGAGTGTACGTCATGTAATAATTCAACTTGTTTTGATATTTATTTGTTTGTTTGTTATTATTTAGTTAGAAACAATACACTTGAGGGGTTGGTTGACTTACCATGATTGTTTTTGCGTTTGATTGATGAAAGGTTGTGCGGAGAATTTTCCAAATATATTTCGTCGAATTGAATTTATCTTTATGTTAAATTATGTTGATTTATGAGTGACTTTTTTACATTTTAATAAAAAAAGAACGTACATAATATAATTTTTGGTAGAAATGATTTCTATGAAATTTAGGGTGAATACGTTTGTTTATAAACATTCATTTAGTTATATGTATAACATAATATATTATGTATGTATGTATATTGTATATATATAACCTACACAGCACACAGCCATATATGTAGGAAAATTATAGAAAGAAATAATTAGCTTATTTTTATTTCATTTTTGTTTTTCTTGCTATTGCTATAAAAACTTTGCTGAAAAAAATATGTAGAAGATACGATATTATTATTAGAAATATCAAAAGAAAGAAAAAAGTACCTATATAGCCTAACAATATTTTCTTTATTAAAATTGAGTTTGACTGGGGTATCTAAGTATACTTATATGTACCTACTATGTTCCGTTAAAGGAAAAATATCTTTAATTATGACAAAACTTTCGTAACTTGATTTCTTTTTATGTTTTATTTTAAGAAAACTTTTACAAAAACAACATTTTTTTATAAATTGAGAAAAATTCTACAATAATAATATTATCTAAGAACCTCACCCAATTTGTTTGTTGTTTACCAGTTTTTGTCTTTTTTTTAATTGTTGATCAAAACCTAAACGTTTCCTATTTTTAATCTATGTAAATCTAAATAAATTAATTAGGTTAAGTAGGTATGGGTCAATTTCGTTTAAATTTAACAAATCAGTATTGTAGCAGTAGTAAATTGTACTTTGTACTTTGATTTGAAGCATTAAAACCGCTTGGATGATTGTCATATTAGATTATTTTTTAATTATATTTGTTGGAATTGGATTCATATTATTGAATTATTATGAATTATTAACCGAATTATTATTTATATACATATGTAGGTATAAATTAGTATATGTATACAGGATATTAAATACGACAGTTCATACTAATCCTACATTATATTATATATCTACTTACATATAAAAAACTAAAATATTTCAATAACAGCAAATATACAGAAAATATAGATAAAAATAAGAATTCCTTTAATTAATTAAGAATTCCTAGAATGACTTTACAAGTTACAAGTAAATTGTTTAACTTTTCTATTTTCATTAAAGTATTTTCTATTAAAATTCTATTAATGAGAGTTTAGAGAGGGATTAGTTATTATTTTTATTACAAAAGCACTATTATATTTTAGATAAGATGAGAAACTTAAAACAACTTATACGTAAGCCAATTTAAGTATGTACTTTAAATAAAATAGACAAACAATAGTGGTGATAAGTTCATAATATACGGTACTTCACATTTGTATGTATTTGTACATGTACATATGTTGTGTACATGATATTAAAAAATTACGTTATAAAACTTTTATACACTCATAGTACCTACAATAAGATTTAATTAGTTTGTAAAAGCTACATATCATTTTGAAGAGAAAGCATCTACAATAATATAAATTCAATTAAATCGGGCAAACAAATTGTATATTAAAAACTCATTATTTTACCATTCCATGTATCTTTAATTAATCCTGAATTTACCAAATTGACTTCAAATCAACTTTCAAAATATAAACAAATATATCAAATGTCAGTATCTAAGATAGTAAGATCTTTGACGGCCTAAGATGTAGGTACATAAAAAAAATACGACGCGTAATTTAGCGCGATTACTGATCACAAATATTCTATAGGAAGCTCAGCTAGGCTTGTGGGCGTTTTAAAAAAAGAAAAAAAAATGTGTCCATTTTAATTGTTAGATGAAATAACATTAAGTAATTTAAAAAATGCGTACAATTTTACTATATTTTGCAAATACTCTCTGTCTTTGTCTATATGTACATATAACAAGACCGATCGAATTTTTGCACCTGCGCTATCTGGAACATTCTGTAACAATTCGAAAACCATTGATCTAAACAAAATGCAATTGATCTAAAATAATTTGTCGAAAACAAAAGATTCACCGATTCACCCAAACCTTAATTGATTTTCCAAAATATAATTTTTTTTTTTAATTAAATTGTTTTAAACTTTAGAGATCGCATTTTTTTTTTAGATCAATTGTTTTAGACAAACTGATTTTAGATTAATTACTTTTAAATTAATTTGCTTATAGATTAAATGTTTTAGATAAATTGCTTTAGATTTAGACAAATATTCCGCGAACCCCCTGGAGGCAAATGCCGTGAAACTGTTAATGATTTTGATGCGTAACTTTTATTCTATTGTCTTTATGTTGGCTGATTGGAGTTTTGTCTTTTATTAAATGGCATACATACATACATTATATGTAATTAGATGTCTGGGAAAAAACCAAATTAATCAAAATGAGACGGATAAATGACACCTCTATTGAATTGTGAAAATTAATACCTAAATAAATATTTTAATGATTCTTAGCATACATATATATGGAATACGTGATTTTAAATGGTTTTCTAAACAAATACTGAAACTAGATAATTCACACTTTCTGTTCAAAATCATTGTAAATTTCAGGATATATATACATATGTGCCACAACAAAAGGATAATATATATATATCTACACTATGCATTATGCATTATTTGCAAATAGGTTATTATACACATTGTATTCGATTAGATTAGAGGAATATATATAATGACCGTTTCTCAACATATTTGTTTATTCGTCTGTGATGACATAATAGTCATAAAATTATGAACGCGTTAGCAAAACATGAAAATTATGTCACAGAGAATATGCTTTACTACATATACTATTAATTATAGCGGTTAATTATGTTGTTGTATTTACATTAAATGATGGGATTTCTTGCGTGTTTGCTAAAAATTACGTAAAGACTATAATATTATAGGAGTATAGGCATAAAATAGTACCCTAACTACGACCCATATACACCCACATATATATATATATATATATAATATGTACTTAGGTAATTGTTTACAATATTCATGTCTTTCCAATGGCGTCAGTGTTATAAAATTTGACAGGAAAATTTATTTTACCTTCAGAAACACCTGCGGTTTCTTTTGACACTTTTTGATATACAAAAGAGTCAAAATTATTTTTGTGCTCATCAGTATTAATAAAAAAAAAATTGGCTTAGGGGCTTGTTTGTTTTTGGTTTTTTTTATATATATATTTTTGTAATCAAAAATAAAATTAATTTTCATAAAATACTTACAAAGGGGCAGTCAAGCTAAGTGCTAATTAGTTTGTTTCATGTAGAATGTCTTTTAAAGTTATATAGGCTGAATTCGCCACAAAAAATAAAAAAATGGAATCTAAATCTGATTTAGCTGAAATTTCCTATAAAGCTTTGCTTTGATGTTCATATAAAAAAAAATTTTTGGAATTTTTTTTAAATTTTTTTTTACCGAATTATGGTCTTTTTTTGGTATCTTTGAAATCACCAAAGTGATTTTAATGAGTTTTTGTTTGTTTGTTAACAGTACACAATTTTTAAAAAATAACGGTTCTAGGTTTTTTGGATTTTTGAATTTGATGATTGATTGATTTTTTTATAGCACCAATTGTCAGAAATGACACGGATTTTAACGGATTTGTGGAGTTTTGGAGTAAATAACTCTTTCTTTTGGTTTCAAAGGCATAATTTGTCATTTTAAAAAATCAATTTTGACTTTTAGTTATAGAACATATATTGATGAATGAACGAGTCACACTTATAACTTAAGTACTTGTGTGCACTCTTCTCTAAGTTATATTTATTGTTATTTTAAAGCCCTTTCGTTATTTTATAATTGTTTTCTATAACAAGACATAAAATTCCTTTAAAATGGTAACAAAATTACAATGAAATTACTTTACTCCATCTTCAACCAAACTCTTTAAAAATTTTATCAGTTTGAAAACAAAATCTATTTTACATAATTTATTTAAGAATTGAGAAGAAATTGACAGCGCTTTTTTCTTCAAACATTATGATTATGGTTGTAAGTACCTTTACATTATTAACATAATTATGTATAACTTGAGTTCTCTTTTCAGCACATTAAATGCATAAATCTGCTTATTTCTATGTTTTCTTTAATACTTATTAGAAGTAGCCATTCTATTTATAAAAATAATAAATTGAATTATCCATTTTTAATTCTTTTTCTTTTTGTTATTTTTTAAATTAATCATCATTTTTTCTCAATTTTAGCATTGCTTTTCAATATCGTACCGCAGAGAAAACCAGCGTCAATATGATCTCAAGGCTGCCAATGAATCCGAATGTGCAACATGGATAGTTGCAATACGAGAAGCAAGGTAAGGTTTTTTTAAATGTTGGACTATTTATAATATTTTAAATTAAATGTACTTTATTACTAAAAAGCAGTGATAAGTAACTACTACATAAGTGATAAATGTTTAAAGTAACTTAAATCGCTTCTTATGCTATCAGCAAATTACAAAATGAATTTATTTGAAAATCTTAACGTCACATGGTACCTACTACCTAATATATAAAAGAACTTAATCCCAAGCTTTACAATATACATTATTAGTCAAGTACATATATATTTTACCACTCTCAGACATAAATATATGTATGTAATGTATATGAAATTGTTTAAATGGTAATAATATGTAATTAGAACTTAACTTCCACTTAGAACATTAATCTAGATTTTATCCTTACTCTCCGATTATCTCGATTATATGGATTTTTTTTTGCGGTTGTTGCACAGTTTTCCGCAGTGATTAAATCAATCTGGATTTAATATAGGATTTTAAGCTGGGATGTAATAATTTTTAATTTTTTTTTTTTACGGGTGTTTTGAAATTGAATAAATTAACAAATGCATTATCGAGGGCTTATATTCAAAACTGTCTATCTGCAATTTTGACGAAAATGAGTTTTTGATGGCAAACTCTTTACTGACCACAACTACATATATGATATTAATTTCGAACTAAAAAATCTATTCTAACACTAAATTTTTATCATTTTTGATATTTGTCTATCTACTTACGACGTTTATTTGTGAAGTCCATGTGAGTGTCCATCTACTATAAATTCTATACGATTTTTTACCATACTTGAGTTTTACAATTACACGTTAAGTAGTGTTTTTTTTGCTCTCCTGAAAAATTGTGTTTTTGCAGATAGACAGTATTGAATATAAGCCCTCGTTATGATCTTCTAAAATTTATTTTTTTTTTTGTATTTTTATTAAATAAAGAAACCTTAAAAATGGATACAAAGGGACATCTAGAATCAAAAGATGTTTTGATCTATTTTAAAGTTTCCTCAATATAAAAAAACAGAATTTGTCACACACTTTAAAATGTATAATATAAAAAAAAAATACCACTGAAAATTGAAAAAAATTTGGGATCATCATTTTTGCATTACATATCCATATACATAAAGAGGTTACAATAAGTTTGGGTACAGTTCATGTATTTTAACAGAGTTGATTAAGCAAAATTTTATTTCAAAAACGAATCTTAAATTTCGTATTCACATTTTTAAAAAAAAAACTAACAATCTGCCATCTCATTAGGTATGTAGACCTACTGTACGAGTACGTATATATAACTAATATAAAATCAAGTCGAAACAAATATCGAAGTCTTAAATCTACTTGATGATTTTGTACTTTCGCTATCTTTATAATTTTCAATATACAAACTCAACAGAATATATAATGTTAATATATCGTCCCAAAAACCTCTCCGATGGGATTCCTTTTGATTAACACTCCCAAGGCATACATTATTTACTGCCAATTCAGAAAATTACTCTGTATAGTTTGAATTTGAATATAATTTTAGGCATTATAGGCTTCAGATCCTCAACAGTACATCCTCCAACCATACATATTATACATTCTTTTTGGGAAATTCTTTTGTATATATTAACATGGGTAAAATATTGGGTATAAGGTATAGGTAAAATGTTCCAATCCCCAAAAATTGTGTCTGCCGATGCGAGGATGTAAACCAAAAGTCGTCTTGGCATATCATTTTAATAAAAATGAAATGAATTTAAATGGTGAACGTGTGAATAGCATACTTGAATGACTATATGAAAACGTGTAATAGACCTTATTGTATTCATGTCGCTAGGTACCTATACCTTTCTTATATATATACTTTATAATACTTTGCACAGAGAGAGAGTATGCCAAAAATTATAGATGAAAGCTCAGTGATGTGTTCAGTTTTTTTTTATCTACTTTGGAAGTTTTTTTAATATTTGGTATCTTCATGAATTTTATGCATTAGGTATTTAAAATCGGTTCATGATAACCATGATAAACATATGCGATAGGTTAATTAGTAATGCATAATTTGAATATATTTATTTTGTTAAGAGATTAGTCAAAAAACACTTTTTTTCCTTAGACTTTAGAGTTTCTGTATAAAAAAAATCAATTAATTATTGTTTTTTAGCATAAAATTGTAAATTTCAAAAATAAAATTAATTTACAATAAAAAAAAAACAAGATCTAAACAAGAAAAAAGAAATATATCTGGATCAGTGACGAATTCTAATAAGAAAATGTTGATCGGTTGTTCAAATAGACTTGAAATTAATAGGGGATAACGGTATAATTACTGTTTTGCATTATATATGTACTTAATACGTCTAATCGCCAGTATGGAGTGTGAAACAGATGCGAAATTTGTGTTTTTTGTATTGATAAGTAGAATTTTGATTTTTTCTTTAGAGATCGTAATTAAGGTGAAATTCGTAACTTGTGTTAAAATCGGTCTAATTAACTAATTAACGTACAATTATTACATATAGAATTTAGTGGTAGTTAAAATTTGCAGTACCAACATATAGACTTTTTCTTAGAAAAACACGGCGGAGTTAGTTGCAACATTACTTCAATACATATTCTAAAAACCATTGATATTTAACTTAATTAAAAGCACTATGAAGAAAAATATGAAAACTGTTCCAATGTGTTCCGGTCTCCCCTACATAATAGGAATTTTGTCCACATAGAGGATCTGATGGAATTTGATCGTTTTTTTGTTCCATCTTTCAATTAGAAACAAATAGCCGTAACTTATCTACTTTTTTCCGATGGAATTATTTTTCTTTCTGGAGTAATGGAATTTTTTTCTATTTGATTTTCAATGGAGGAATGGCATTTTTTCCTACATATTTTCCAATAGAGAAATGGAATTTGTTCCTACTTGATTTGTTTTTTTTTTTATTAATGCGAAATTAGGCGAATTAATCAATTTACACATAACGAACGAACCTTTGTTTGAAGGAACTAAAATTATACTTCGAATGTATTGTAGTTGAAAGATTCAGCGCCAATTTCCTAATTTAGAGTCTAACAAATAAGAACTTTTTTGTCTTTTAGTATGTACTGCATGTCACTTTTAGTTAAAATAATTTATTTTCTTTATTTATTTCATGAACATGTCACTGAATTTTTTATGAACATTTTTATTGTAGTAAACTTTTCAAAAAGAAATGTAATCAAAGTGTTTTCGGAAAATTTTCCGGTTATGATGGAAATTTTTTCCATAGAATTGTTGTTTGACGGAATTTCCTATTATTCCATATATATATATATATATATATAATTCTAATCCACCAAACCTTGGAATATATTTATATAGAATTTTGTCGTCGCGGTTGTCATAAATATGGAGTTTTCATTGGATATTTTCTAATAACTATATTCATATAGGAATATTTTTAAATTTCGTCTTGTCGACATTAGTGTTATCCTACAGGATATGTTCCGATGACCAAATTTTGTATAATTCCATATATCAACCAATCATTGGAATAAAATATGGAATTTTGTCGTTACGGTTGGCAGACTTGGATTTTTTTTATGATATTTTATCGAACATAATTGTATGTAGGATAGGAATAGGATATTTTTCAATAGAATTTGGGAATTATTGAATTTATGTTAGGTTATCGTCAAAATGGATAAAAATTATTACAATTTTAATGGAAATTCCAATAAATTAAAATGAAATCATTTAAATCTGTACATCTTGAAGGTACATTTTATTTCTATTATCAAACAAAGATTAATATTTTCTGCAGGGAATGGATTCTGATTCTGATCATATGTGATGATTCAATTTTCGCTGAAAAGGGTTTGTAATAATACATAAATTGTGGGTACCCAAAATTATTCCTTCTACCAAAAATGAACGCTTTGGATAGGTAATAATCCCACATAAAAAAAAAATCATGTAAAAATAAAAAATCAATTTCGTGATAACTTAGAACAAATATTTAACTTTTAGGGAATTTAGTAAACAATTTGTCCAACAAATGTTTTTCGCTAATAATGTTGTTTAATGTAGCTCATGATGTTTTCGTCATTTTCAATAAATTAAATTGAAAAGAAAAATTTGGTCAAAACCTACGCGAGTTTTTATTTTCCTCAAGTTATGAGTGTTTGGGGTAGACAGATTTTAGCTATATTTGCTAAGATACAAAAAATGACCGACTCTTATAAATTGTTTTAAATATTTATCAAATATAGAAAATTCTAAGAAATAAAAGATAAAAATTTTATTGCCAAAAATTAGACAATACAATGATTTTTGTTATTAATTTTGTGGACAGAAAAACAAAATTACTTTCTCAGTTTATTGATTGATATTATGATGACTCGTAAAAAATTTGGTGTTTTGATTAATCTATCAGCTTGTCCCGTTGCTAGGAGGGCTATAAGTCTTATAGATTTAATAAATCCAAAGTTTTTTTTTTATTGATTAATATAACAAAATACGATTTTTTTTTAGCTTTAACAAATTGCTTTTACAAAAAGAAGAACTAGAACAGAAACATGTACATCTACTACAAGTGGTTGAAAGCGAAAAAACGGCAAAATGGCAATATACTCAGCAATGTGAGGAATTGGCATCGGAAATTAAGAAATTACGAGCAGAGGTAAGCATCTTTATTAACAATCATTTTTTAATCAGAAATGTTAATTGTTATGCGACCAAAGATATGTTCACTACGACGGGAATACTCACATCGACCATCTGTATCAGCAACACCGGTTGGCAGAGGTAGCTTTAGTGGAGGTTCAGCTGGTCCAGATGATAATTCTCCATTATCTGGATTATGTGATCAAGTTCAGGATACTGTAGAATTGAGAAAAATAAAAAAGGTACGATGGCCTATAATTAAACAATTATAACATTAAAGTGGTTCGCATCCTCTATTTTATATATTAGGTTCAAAGCTTTTTCCGAGGATGGCTTTGTAGGCGTAGATGGAAACAAATTGTCGAAGAATATATTAAATCACCTCATGCTGAAAGTATGCGTAAAAGAAATAGTTTAGTATTTAGTATGGTTGAAGCCGAAGAAGAATATATGGAACAGCTGGAGGTGTTGGTGTCATGTTTCTATAGACCATTTAAAATGGCCGCCAGTTCAAAGCGTCCACCATGTTCTCATGAGGACGTAAATTCCATATTTCTAAATTGTGAAACTGTATTGTTCCTGCATCAAATATTTCTAAAAGGATTAACGTCGCGTTTGGAATCGTGGCCAACACTAGTATTGGGTACTTTAATTGAAGTTTTGTTGTTGTTATAAAACTCAAGTTGTCTTTTCTTTTTTAGGTGATCTCTTTGATATGCTATTGCCAATGCTAAGTATTTATCAAGAATACGTTCGTAATCACCATTACAGCCTTCAGGTGCTGACCGAATGTAAAGTAAACAATCAAGCATTTGCTGCTGTTCTAAAGAGACTTGAAGCAAAATCTGCTTGTCAGGGACGGTGTATTGAAACTTTTCTAACATATCCAATGCATCAAGTAATTACAGATACAGATTTTAAAAAAAGTCCTTTTCGTCCAAAATACCATTTATATTTTAGATTCCAAGATATATAATAACTCTCCATGAACTTCTTGCGCATACACCGCACGATCACGTCGAACGAAAAAGTTTACAAAATGCCCGTCAGCAATTAGAAGATTTATCCCGACAAATGCATGATGAAGTATCGGAAACAGAGAATTTACGAAAAAACTTAGCTGTTGAAAGAATGATTGTGGAAGGATGTGATATATTACTTGATGTCAACCAGGTTTTTGTGCGACAAGGTTTGTTCAGCTGATAATAACAATTGTTGGGTCAGTTTTTTTAAAACATTTTTTTTTGTACTGTAGGAAGTCTTATTCAAGTACCGCCGGGAAAAGGAAAAATAAGACATCGTTTAACATCTTTCAAAAGTGAACGGGAATCAGTAAGACAATGTTTTTTGTTTTCGAACAATATGATCATTGCAACTAGGCAAGTAAAAAAAAATTTGTATTGCGTCACGAACTTTCTACATTTTGAAGATTGAATTATCTTTGATCAATATGTCTTGTTCAGTGATATTGATTTATCAGACAAGGACTGTCTGTCCAGTCCATTTCTTTTATCTACAAGTAATTTTCGATTAATTATAAATTTATATTTATTTCAGAACATCCGGTGGTCGACTACATCTTTTACCTGATGTTGGAAAAATAGTTCTAGCAGATGCCACACTAATTGAGGATCCAAGCGATTCTGAACGTGAGGATGAAGGTAATTCTATCTTAAATAAAAATAAAATAAATTGACAAAAAATATTAAGTGAAAAAATTATTTGCATTTAAGATGGTGATTCATGTTCGACACGCACACATAGCAGTATGTTTAGCGTAAATGAAGTCAACACAACAAATCGAGATTTTAAAATTCTCGTCGATCTTAAAACGGGCGCACGACATTGTATTCATTTGGTAGCGTCTACCGTTCAAGACAAAGAAGCTTGGATAAGTGACATATCACAATGCATGGACAATATCCATTTACATTCAATGCTATCACCTGGTTTGGTTGGTTCTACGGGGGGTGACGTCTAATTCAATTGCATATCAGATATAGTTAATAAAGGTATTATTTTGAAGGTTCCATAGCTGCTCATCATGCATTAAAAACTGATCCTCGCTTATTTAAAGATGATGTAGATATTCGTTTCTCGAGAACATTGAACTCTTGTAAACTTCCGCAAGTCCGCTATGCTACACCAGAAAGACTTCTACAAAGACTAACAGGTTAATAATTAAAATGCTTGAAGAGAGATGTTCATCCTATATCGTATTGTTTATCGTTTCAGACTTAAGATTTCTATCTATTGACTTTCTGAATACTTTCCTTCTTACATATCGTGTCTTTACTGATAGTGAAACTGTTTTGAATGCATTAAAAAAAGTATTTTATGAACCTCCGATGGATGAACAATGTGATTGTGAAACGCACACCGATTTTCTTGATATACCAGGCGCTGAAGATGGTCAGTACTCGCCAAGAAGAACATCAGGTGCTAGTTCAGTGTCTGGTAAAAATAAGAAATTAATTATATTTAGAAAATGTTTATAAAGACTTGGTTTTCTTCGTTGTAGGTTACTGTTCTGAAGGTCCTGACAGAGATCGATCTTTTTCTACAGATTTATCAATCAGATCGAAGAGTTGCAAGCGCGTTCTTCAATCTCAATCAACAAACGATGATAGTTGTCTGTCATGGATACCGGAATCAATGGGTCCCAAAATAGTTAAAGAAGTTGAGAATAGCGTTAATAGTTCCACATTAACAGATGCTGAGAAATCCAACAATATACAGTCAGAGGGATATTTAGCTATTCCATCTACAACAATTGCAACATCGCAAAGCTTAGACACTTTAACGGGAAGTACAATCAGTGCTCCTTCATCCCCATCAAATCTAAGTTCGGTAACGTTAGTTGGTTCAACTGGTTCGGGTAGTCAAGAGAAAACCGATATAATAACAAATGATGATGGGAAACCATTTAAATATGGGCGAGCACCTAGTGGGCCGCTACCAGAACGATTAAAGACTACTGCAAAAGATTCTGGAATTATAACGCACTCTTTACCGCCAACGGTAACCACAACTCATTATAGTGAAACAAGTAATTCATTATTCGATCAACATCAACAACATAACAACCATCAACAACAAATCCATCAAATTGAAACTGATGAGATTTCAGCTAAAGTAGGTACAAGACATTTATCGATTGTATCGGGTATTCAAACACAAGGTGCATTACCAATGGATCGACGACCTAGTGCTGGTGCAAATGTAATACCACATGCGGCACTATGTCAACATAGGCATAGTCTGCAGTTAAATGGTGACGCAGGAAATAAGGTATGTACCTCCTTATATATAATTAAGTTAATTGACTCACTCTTTAATTTTTTTTTTAAATTTTAGCCTATTGAAAAAAGCAGTCCACGGTCTTGTCATCGAATACCAAAAACACCAGAAAAATTGCGTAAGCATTTATTTGTAACACCACAAAAGGAGTCAAGGTTTGTTTTCTCGAGATGTAATCAAAATATATTAGACATTTTGTTTCTAAAAAAAATTAAGTTTTTTACTATGAATTCTTCTTGTCTTCATTGGTTGTAATTTGTTTTCCCAAAGATTTACTTCCAATTAATAGCGTTCAACAATATGTAATAAAATAATTGCTCTAATGTTAAATATATTTTTAGACGATTCTCTGAAAGTGATGATGATATGGCATCGTCGCTGTACACTACGCCAAGAGGATCATTAGCCGGTTCATCACTTGGTACTATATCACCAAGATCTTCTATGCAACAAGAACCTGTTCATTGTAGTAGTAAAATTGGCGTTGTTATAACGTCGTATCGACAATCGCATCGAAGGTAAATGGCGCCTAAATCTAGAAAAATGTTTTACTTTAATTAATGTTTTTTAAAATTGCCTTTGAAATTGCATGATTGGTTAAGTGTTGAGTTAATTTAATTTAAATGGCCAATAATATACGAATATTAATAGCCATGGCTAAGTTATTTTGGAATTCAACATGCATAATAAGCATAAACATTATTTTAAAGTAAATGATCGCTAAGAATCTATTTTTCATTGGGCCGAATTTGTTTTTATATGGGATCAGGTCACTTTTGGGCAACTTACATTTCGAGCTTTCTACATTTTGATGTTATTTCTTTATCATTTTATTAATCAAATTATCCAGACGTTATCATCATTCTGGATAATTTAGATTTATTATGCTTTAATGGATTGTAGTTGTTTTTTTATTATTATTTTTACTTAAGACAATAAAAAATTCGTATAACATCAACAATGTTGTCTTTCTTTACATTCATGAATTTTACTAAATTGTCTGCTTGTGGATATCTGGACGTTATTTATCGACAAAATTCATTTCAATCAACTTTATATCATCTTTGCATGTGAAGCTTGGAACCATATGCGCCATGGTGAGTTCATTTTATGAAAAATTGTTGTTAATTGACAGATTTTTTTTTGCATGTCATAAATATTTGTTTGATTGTTCGGAAAGAGCGAGAGAAAGAGAGAGAGAGAGAGAGAGGAACTATCTGTAACGAAATCTTGGAATATTCAATTTCGAAATATATACAATGTAAATTCTAATGATATTGTACAATCACAGGAGCAGTACATCTACAGCTGCAGCTGCATTTGCTATTGCAACATCGGCCTCCAGTAATCCAAGAGATGAACCGCCCGAAATGAGATCGCTCAATCGCAAAGAATCGGTTGTAAGTTCTCCAGCTACAATGCGAGTTCTAAATGTGTTACGGTACCTACTTACTGCTATTATTAATAAACTATTTAAATAATAATTGTTTTTCGTACGATAAGACATTGGGTCTCAAAGCATTTTCAAGATTTTGAACAAGACGTTGCTTTGCGCTCACAAGCAATAGCATTTCTTGAAGATATTACATGTAGCCCGAATTTACTTCCTTCAGAACATAGAGCTGCATCACAACTATTACGATTACTGTGTCGAGATGATCTTGATTGTGGAAGACAAAATTTAGAAACTTTATTGTCATTGCCATTGGTAAATATTTTAATTTAATTAAAATTATTATTTACAAAATTATTTATCCCGTTCTGTTGCAGAAACCGAGCAAAGATAGTATCGAAACACTATCGGCACTGGAAATAGCTGAACAAATGACCTATTTAGATCATCAGATATTTCTAAATATAAGAAGCGAGTAAGTAAATAATTTATTTCGATTAAGATTTATCTATTGAATATAAATTTACCGTAGGGAATTCCTTGGTCAGTCTTGGATGAAATCCAATAAGAAAA
The DNA here is from genome assembly GCA_026745375.1 of Platyura marginata. NCBI lineage: Eukaryota > Metazoa > Arthropoda > Insecta > Diptera > Keroplatidae > Platyura > Platyura marginata. The sequence continues at coordinate 24,533 of JANSTT010016773.1, read as the reverse complement.
CAATGGCTGAACATATTATTCATATGACAAAAAGATTTAACGATGGATCAAGATTGGTGTCGTCGGAAATAATTTCGAGGTAATTTATGGGGAAAAAAAGACATTCGGAATTTAATAAAAATAAGTGTATCCGTCGCGGAAATGAACTGAAAAAAATAATAAAATTAAGCTTTACATAGAATTCCTTAAAACTTTAAACAATTTTTGAAGATGGACATAGAACCTTATTATTCTAAGGTGACGAAATAATTATTATTTACATTAAATATCGTTTAACAAATGGGCGTTCTAAACAGAATCAGTAAAAACTATGGTTAAACAATAACTATCTGACTGATTATAAGTGGAACTGGACGGAACGTAATAATAGTTCACCTTATATAGCTTTCTTAGGAGGCTCAAATTAAGCATAACGAAACCTAACGTAATTGTATACCATGCTGTATGTATAATTTCACTTCATAATGTTAATATTTCAGAAATAATATCAATCATGAATGTACAATTCTACATATCTGGACATATAAGAAAGTTTTGTATATTTAGGTGTGTTTATATGAATTCCCTAATTTAATTTCAACTCAAAAGACGATGATTAGTGATTTATTCATATTTTTTATTTACCATGCCCAAATTCAATTTAAATGATTCATATCTAAATAGAGTCACAAAGGTCAAGGACTTTATATTAATGTAAGAACATATACATTTGTAGGTATTCTATAGAAATGATATAAACTATAAAAGATAAATGGTTAATCCTTTCGATCCTAATGGGACACATACATCCCGGTAGAAGTTTACCCTGTATACAAAAATTTTATATTAATTTTTTATTATTATTATTTATAACTAAGTTAAAAAAACAACAAAACCTCGGTATGTGTATTGTGTATGCTAGTTGTTGCTTTTCGGTTCGAAGAGGGTTATAACTAACTACAGTAGTAATTAATTTGTATAAAAAATGGTATTTAAAAAAAAACTGAATATTTAATGTGTTTTAAATTGCTGTTCTATCGATTTTCTTAAGATTTTTTTTTTTTGAAAACCTAAAAATATGTATGGGAAGAAAAAAAAATGAATTAAAATTATTGTCTAATCAGGCTCACTGTGTATACTAGGAGGTTTGCTGCGTTCCCATACCAAATTGTTATCCGATAAAAATTAGTCAAAGGGTCTTGAAAATACACTAAAAAAAAATATGTGTAAAATCAATAAATTATTTTAAAAATTTAATAAAGATTTTGTGTATATTCGTCCAAAGAAATTTTCATTAAAACTATAAATTGCATTTGTTAAAAAATTGAGATTTTCTTATTTGTAAAATATATAAATTATTTAATTAAATTAATAAAGATTTTGTTTATAATAAAATAATTTCTTAGATTCTATTATTCTATTACGTCATATTTAAAAAAAATATCTTATTACACATTTTATTGAAAAAATAAAAAATAAGTATCAAATCAAAGAAGCTGATTTTCTAAGTATTACAAAATCATTCAATAAATTTATTTTTATTATATCGACTTTGTAGAATTTACCCATATTTTTTTTTGTGTGTAGAAAATATATCTTTTTTAAATTATTCAATTTTTAACCAATGCTTTCACAGCAAAACATACAATACCAAATGCAAAATTGATAATTGAAATAGAAGAAAAAAATAAATAAAAATTACAAAAATAGAAATGTGTCATGGACAGACTGGGCAGCAAAAAAAAACCCAATTTATAATAAAGAATTCTATGTTCACAACGTAAAATACAGCTAAAACCTAATAAATTTCCAAACGTAACATTTGTCCTTATACAAAACCCAAAAAAGAAAAAAAAAATTGTAGAAAAACAGCAAACAACCTAATTTGATATGATTTTTCAGAAGCAATATTGCCGCACGTGTGGCTGCCATTGAGAAATGGACGGCCGTTGCGGATATCTGTCGATGTTTACATAACTTCAATGGGGTGCTACAAGTGTGTGCTGCCTTTACGAATGCTGCAGTTTTTCGCCTTAAGAAAACCTGGGACAAAGTACCTAAAACGGTAAGGTATAGGTTATTGGTACATATGTACAACATACATAAATATTTGGTACTCAATACTCGCACAGATAGTTAAAAGGTATTGAAGAGGATGAAGACATCAATCAATCTATAAATCAACACAAACAGTCAACACACCACAAATACATAAATCAATAAATTATTCATTCGATATGTCACATACACAATAATTGATTTACGTTCAATATATAATATTTCTCTGTAAATACTTGACGATATAAATCTTGTCTGATATTAATAGTATCCTTTCATAAATCACACAGCTCAAACATGCTTTGTCACTAGGTTATGTTCTATACGTAACATCAATACTTATATGTACATTACATATATGTAACTACATACATATGTACATAAATACATCCATACATATATATGAAGAAATATAAGGAACACACATCCCTATCATATTTGTTCATAAATCGAAAAGTCAATAACTCTTGATATTATATCATGGAACTACTAAACGTTTCTCTACATATCTAAACACCACATCTCATCTCTCATCTTCCATTTCCATTTCTCAATACTGTAGAAAATTGAAAGACAACACTAAACATATACATATACATACAGATTGATAGCTATAATCTATTCAGAGGCTAGAATGTCAACATCAGACATTCCCATATTTATCTAGACTAGACCTAGAGGATATTTTAAATTAAAATTAGTTTTCTATACGAACAATACAGATTAAACATACAATTACGAAACTGCAAGCGGTCGTATGTTCGGATGGTCGATTTAGAGCTATGCGAGAAGCTTTGCATCGCTGTGATCCACCATGTATACCATACCTTGGAATGTATTTGACGGATTTATCATTTATTGAAGAAGGAACGCCAGACTTTACGCAAGATCGATTGCTGAATTTTTCTAAAATGAGAATGGTAAGTACCTTTGGTTTTTTATTATATTAAATTGTTTGGTCAAGAATTTCGTAGAGGTCAGAATTTTTTTTTTCAAAAAAAAGATAGAGGACGGTCTGTTTAGTCTAGTTCGAGATATATTTGAATACAATACAGTGACTAAAAATTTGTAACAAATTTCATGGATTTTTAATCCAATTTATACTTAAGTAGTGTAAATTCACTATTTGGTGGTAAAAATGACTCGATATTCAGTATGACGTAGTTATGGCTTAGGAAAAAACAAAACTTATTGACTTTAAAACATTAGCCATTCAGAAAATATTTTAAAATGTAATTTTGTACTTATTTTTTAACTTAAACTTGTTTTAAAAAACATGGCCTTTAAGTTAGGGCTACTTAACTGCGACAGTCTACAGAAACTTAACTTAAGATCACTTATCTTTTAATGGGTTGATATTGATCGTCAACCGCTCTCCGTCACCCACTACTTCGATACGATATTTTATTGGATTTTTGGTCTCTATACCATTTTTTCTACAGACCACCAATATTGTATGGATCTAGAGATCAGTAGATCAATAGTTAACAAATCTCTGGTTCTCAATACACTTAAAACATTAAAACAGCTAAATCACCTGTAAGTTCCTATCGGTCGTACATTAATTTATTCTGTACATCTTCAAATAACTTTATAATTGCTTCCTTTGAATGTCTCTACGGTTTTTAATTTGATGAAGCGTAATTTTTGTTCCGTTTTTTTGTCTTTCGTCATTTATACTGTAATTTTCATAGAATATAAATTGCATTATCTATCAATCATTCATTTAAATATTAACCATTTACTAAGACAGTACTCCTCGTCAAGACTGAATTAATTTAAGTATTTTGAAATCAATAAACTATGTTCTTAAATATTCTGATTGTAAGTGCGATTAGTATAATTATTTAACCAAAAACATATAACATAACATATATAACATAACATTATGTACATACATATATGTCTAATTTACATACTAACGTTAAAAAAAATAACAATTTAATAAAAATCAATAAATGTGCTATGGAAGTGATATGATAGTATAAGTAAATACATATTTTATCTAAAACAACAACCGTTCATATTATGCACAATTTTTATTTTGAATTTTTTCATTGGTCATGTGATGTCGTGATCGTGAACACTAAATAAATTAAATAACGCAGAGCCACCATACTAAATCAATTTTTTTTTATTCATGACAATCTTTTAACAAATAAGTAACTAATTGTATAATGATGCATATTTATAGCTGCATTATTCAGGGGTGAACGTGCCTCATACGGAAAAATTACTATTTTAAATATTCACCACTGAATTTAAATCGATTCAAGTAACCTAATTCAAAAAATAAAAACATAAATAAAAAATATTAAATATATTTAATGCTGTTTTAAAATATTTTATTTACTATGCGACCGAATTTTATTTTTATATTAAAAATATATTTACTTTATTTTTGTGAACCCTCTATAAAATAGAGATTCAATGTTGTCCCAATATCATTAATGTTAAATATGTATTATGAACTAGAACCGACTACATTAAAAATTAAAAATTAAAAAAAAAAAAAAACACAAAACAAAAATCTATATTCAAATACTTTGTTTTAAATTGGATTTGTTTGATGTGGTTCGTAAATTTATGTAAATTGTTTCCAAAATTTTCCAAACCAAAAATAATTGGATCGACTTGCGTGAGACAGCTATAAATGAAAATAAATATTTATTAGAGAAACACCCTGCAAAATTCACGTATAAAATTAATTATATCTTAGATTCTAGAGAATTAATTTAATATTATGCAAACCGCAAAATGTTTTACGGCACTTTTCTTTCAGTATACTCATGAGAGAAAAACACTTTTAGTAGGTGTAATTATTTATTTTTTCTTTTATTTCTTCAAACAAATTGTTTAGGTAATTACATAAAAACTTTCCCTTAAGGATAATTAAAATTTATATTATTTTAATACTCACTTTATGCTGAGATTAATTAAATGTATTCGTTTTATAAATACTACGTAATTTAATTAAAGTTTATTTGTTGTTATTTGTTTTGGTGTGGTGAAAAACTATCAGAATCATTTTAATATTGTAACTTCATTTATATTTATTACCTATACAACTAAACTTATATGTATGTATGTTTGTAAGCTGTTATTAGTTAGTAGGTATATAGTATTTCATCAAATATAAATATTAAATTTACAGAAATAACGAAAAAAGTTTTATATACAAATTTTGTTTGAAGTCAAACTTATTTTATGAAAAACTGAATAATTTTGAAATTATAAATATTGGTCAAGTTTTTTGTCAATAGGTAGATTGACAATTAATGATAATTGATTTTTTATACAAAAAAAAAAGTTACAAAATTTCTTAAAATTCAATTTTTTTGTCGATTTTCCAATAACATTTCGAGAAAACCATCAAAATTAGGCGTTCAATTATCATATAGTGTTTGTCCATGAAATATTGTTCAGTTTACAAAAAAAAAAAAACAAAAAAATGTTAATGCATATTTTGATGATTTTCTCAAAATATTCATGAAAAATGGAAAAAAATTAACGCAAAAATGATTGAATATAAAATTTAGCCTTTAAAAATATGCCTTTTGGTGTGTTGTTCTAATTTGATTATTCAAGGCAGTAGATCGCATTTATACAGCATGTAATTTCGGAGGTCATTTACATAGCAAAAATAATTATCCACCAGTTGTTGCCTATGAATCAGCCACTTGGGTTATCTTTTCTCATACCTTTGTACGTAAAAGCAGATTTTTGTTAAGAAACTTTTATTATAATTTATTAAATTATTAGAATATTAATTAATTTTGTTATTTCACATTTGCGTATGTATTTTGTTATTTCATAAATACGAATATTTATTTGCTCCATCCTTGGACTTTAAGGTCGGGTCGTTACATAGCTATTCTAAGAAAATGCTGGCATAAAAAAAGGTTTAAGTCAAAATTAAAATAATGTAGAAGAAAATAACTTGTAATAATAATGTGGATCGTGGCCACCACTTATACCACCACCAGTAATAGAGAATACAAAAATAACGTTTTCATTCATAGACCAAAAAGTTCCACGACCTACTGTTATGGCGCTGTAATCAATTGTATGTAATTTGTATTCAATTTACACAATATATATTTGTTGTACAGACAAAATCGACACGGACAAAGTCATAGATAAAAACGAAGTACTCATACGGGTATATTATAATCGGTGTAGCCAATTATTCCTTCTTTACTGGTTAATTTAATATTCGGTCCATGTAGAGTATGTGTAGATATGTAGTGTAACTGTTTTAAATTTGTGTGATGTTGTGAATTATCGATTTTAAAGTTTCCTTGTTGTTCATATTTCTTTAGGAAATGTTTCTAGATTGTTTGTCTAATTTTTATTTTTTTTTTGTATTTCTGAATCCACCATTTTTATATTTAAATAAGTTTATATTAATATGCGACTATCGCTTTTTTTAGGTGAAATTTGTTAGTCTACTAATTTATTTATTTTTCCCTGTTTCTTATTTTGTTTAAATTTGCGACTTTTATAAAATTTAAATAATAAACCATTTTAACTAAAAACTAAAACTTAGAGATTATTGAAGTAACAAATATTTCCCCCTCTACCAATTAGTTCATATACAATAGATAATAATCGCAAAACCAAAAACTCTGGAAGAAAAATCTCTTTAAAATTGTTCATATTTATTTATGTCCGAATAGACATTTTATTCATTTTTAGGTATAATTATAGATACAACAATAAAAATTATTATATTTAAGTTAATTGATAATTCGAAAAATCTACACAAAATTAACGCAAACAAATTTCATTCCAACAGGTTGCCCATGTTATTCGAGAAATTCGTCATTTTCAACAAACACCATATAAAATCGATCACATTCCAAAGGTAACTGCATACCTGCTAGACGCTTCTCTATTATTAGACGATGATGAATTATATCGACGATCTTTGCAAATTGAACCAAGAAGTTCTAGATTAAGTGCACCGAATACTCAATTAGTTTAAGGTAATTTTTAAGTATTTTCTGCCAAAATTTATATCAAATTGCGAGGATATGGTGTTGTTTGTTATTATTTTTTATGTTTTGTTCTAAGGAATACATCTATTGTAGTTGTATATCTACATTGGTAGATTTATTTATTTTATTTTAGAATAGTCCAGTTTATATATTTTGTATATTATGTATGTATGTGCATATATCCTTAATATATTTTAAGATAACGGGGGATCAAGATTAAGGTTAAGAATAACTGATCTAACAAAGATATGAACATAAAATAGTTAATTAAATTTATTCAATCATTTATTTGATGGTTAGTGGATGGTAATGATGTAAATTTGATCTTAAAAAATTATACTGACACGGAATTGATTCTGAATTTTATATTCAAATAACTATCCAACTAACTAAACAAATAACAAATTATACTATAAGCTGGTAAGCACGGTATGACGTAACCTAGACTATTGTTCCATGGTCAATTCCGGGTCAGTATGGGGATTTTTTTTCTTTCAGATTAAATAAAATAGTTAACTAGCATATAACAATAACATTCTACATGTGTACTATACTTCACTATATTATTGGACTATTGTCTGTCTATAAATTTAGTTAAGCAGAAATTGTGGGTGAATGCAAAACAATAGTCATGTGGTAGATATTTTTTAAATGCAAAATTCTATAGGGGAGAGTAGGGTGATACTTTGCTCAATGGGATACTAACCATTCTTTTTTTTTACATATACAAGATTATAGTTCTCTGGGGCGGAAAAAAATTGAGATCAGCTATCTGTCAGTGTAAAGTAATTTTTTTTTTTGAATTTTTGTAAATGTAAGAATACGGAAGTGTGAAGTAATTAAAAACTGGCATACGTACAATCTTAATTGTGTTAAATTAGTCGTAAACAATATAATAAAGATTTTTGATGTAGTTAGTGTTGTAGTTAAAATTATTTGTAGATTTCGATTAAATGTTGTCTTAATGTCTAGAAGAAGCCAAATGAACGAATTGTATTGTATTTGAAATAATTTCTTGAGTTATCCAGAAGATGCAATGCCCATAAATCATAATCTTTTTTAACCAAATTTTAATAGTGATAAAATAAATAAATATTTTTAAATACAAAAACAAGATTTGCATGATTTTTAAATCAAAATTGAGCAAAATATTGCCACTCTCCCCTAGTCACAATCGTTATTTAATTGGGTGAATATTGTTTCGGAAGGACCTATACAGTATACAACCTATGTATACATATTTGTATGTAAATTCAATAAGATCTGTTCGTAATAAATATTAAATTACTGTTCACCATAAAGCCAGTACTATTTTGTATAATACTTTGCAGTATGTTATATAATGTAAACGTAAATATTAAATACCATGCTATATAATGTAAACGTAAATATTAAATGAAAATGAAAATCAAACACATGTAAACGTCAATGACTTGAAATTCTTACCTACAGGACTACTCTAACTTATGTTGTATACTTAGATATTTATACTGTCTAATTATATGAATAATAAGAGTTTTATTTAAATTTGTATTTGGGATTTACATATGCAGTTGTTAACAGTGTCGCTTATATATACATACATATATATAAGCCCTAAAATATTTATAAATGTAATGTATACGAGTATAAAGGATTTTATGTTTGTTTTGTAGTTGAGTTGAGGTGTTATTTGCATATAAATAAAAATCCTATATAATCCTGTTAAAAGATTATGTAATATGTGATTTGGGTGATGTTTGGATTAGTTGCGGGGAAAATAAGGAGCAGTTAAATAGTGTGTATTATTTTTAAATACAAATTCTGTTTCAGTTTCAGGTTTAGATCCAAAGTATGCGTTTTTGTGATTTGCCTTAATTATTTTTTTTTTTGTATTTTTTTTTACATCAATCCTCGCATAAAGTGGTGGTTACGTAATTAAACAAAAAAAAAATTTAGAAGATATATCAGGTGAAGACAAATTTGTCAACAATAAATTAAAAATGTATAAGCAAATGGTTGTTTTCGGTCAATTTTGACGATTTTTGACTATATTAATTACCTAAATTTACTAAAATCTACTAATAAAAATAAATATTTCGACAATCGAAATGAATTGCCTATTTATAAATTGATTAAATCAATCATTTATGTTGAATATATCAAATTCTACTACATGATTGATATTATAATAAATATACATAGGTATTATAAAGGTATGTGAACGGATTTGATATTCGATACTAATATAAATCTCTGGGAAAAAAAATTATTATATATAGTATATACAAACTATTTAAGAGCACATAAGTTTGTTCAATTTTCTAAGAGCACGCATTTACCTATAAATTTAATTCATTTAAAAAAAAAAAAAAAAAAATAAACAAAGAAAGAAAAAAATTTATAAATGGAAATATTCTGCACAATCACATTTAAAATGTAAAGTTCGTCTTAAGTTAACATAATAAAATCCAAGACTACGTATATTTTAGAAAAATAACTATGTACCTTAAATCTGAGAAAAAATTGTATCTTCTTACCAAAAAAATGCAAAGTTATAGAATATATTATATTATATTATCATAGTGTTACTACATTTCAATTATTATATATGGTATTATTAATGAAATATATAAATATAAAAAAATGTTAAAACTTCCTATATAAATAATAGCTGAATGTATTTTAATAGAATCCATTCTATATATCATAGTTGAGAATTTATTAAAAAAATGTGACTTTATTTGAAGCGCTGATTGTATAAATTTAACCAAAGAAAAATGCTAATTTAGCAAGTTAATCTGTTTTCCAAGAAATGTTAAGATTTTCTTCACTAATTGTACCTATTAAAAGTGTAATTGGTAAAATTCTTTTCCTTCTAAATCACACATAAAGATTTTTGTAAATTAAAAAAGTGGCAATTATTAAGTGAAAAATTTAGAGAAGAATAATAAATATTAAGAAAAAAACAAAATAATAATATTTTTAATTCATTTACATTTTTACATCATCCAAAAATTAAAAATAAATCCTATTTAAACCTAGACTCTGGCAACACTGTAAATTATGGCCATTTTGAAATACATATTCTATTATCTATTTATTAGTATTGTGTGAGATGACAGTCGATTTTAAGTTGTCGAAGATGCTGGTTTAAATAAACTAGATCAAGTTTTATACATACATAAATATTATTTAATATTTTACATTTCGGTAAATATTTTTTGGTTGACCTACTTTTTGGAGTGTTTAGCAGAGAATGTAGTTCCAAACCTATGCCAAAAAAACTATTTAATTTGTAAAAATTAGTTTAAAAAAATAACAAAATATCAACATTTATGTACATATATATGTAGTGGGCAATTTTACAGTATCTACAATCTGCATAGTGTTGTGAGACCGAGACTACCTATCATTACAAAATTAATCGTGTGCAGACTTTTATATAGAATAGTTGGTTCTAGTTGTTTGTAAATTAATTTTGGGGTATGTACATTTTATTTTGCAATTTTGTACAGTTTTTATTGTTATGTTACGAGCGAATTGAGTAAATAATTTCATAAATTTTCAGGTAGAAACCAATGATATCCAATTTTGAAATTAATTTGTCTGTGATATTCATTTCAATAAAAATTAAATCTAAGTTTGGTGGGTTGGATGCTTTCTCTAGAGAATTACCTCCCCCCCTCCAATTGAGGACGATCAATCACTGATCATGTGGCAGTTTTTTTTTTAGAAAATAAACGAGATACTGCCTTTTTTCTATACTATACTACTTACTGCCTACCTAACAAACAAAAATCCGTCACTGTAAATGAATTAAGTTAAGTTAAACATATGAAAAATCCCTAAGTGCCTAATAGATGTCGTAGGTTGCGTATATAATAAATGATTCTTAATTATGTTGTGCCACGCTAAACACTTACATCTAATATGGAAGACAATTTTGATATCGTTTATATAGGAAGAATCCTATACGGAACATTAATGTCGCGTAATTTAATTTTATTGTTGCCAATTTACCTAAAATTACGTGGATATAGGAATCCATAAGAGAAAGCAATTAGTTAAATGTACATTTTCTATGTGGGAACATTGACAAGAATACAAAAAAAAAAAAAAAACTTTTACATTACAGAAAAGATCGATTAACATTTTATTTATTTATCTAATGAGACTGTGACATATTTTAAGCGTTAGACATTTTATGCTCAAACACCCGATTCAAGTGGTTTTGGCAACCAGAAAATTAATTAAATAAATTCAGCCCATTTGCTGATGGTGCCAAACAACTTTTCTTTTTCTCTCTCTCTCTCTCTCTATCTCTGTGTTTTATACGCATCATAGACAAGCAAGGAGTTTTAGTATAAAAATATTAAGGAATGGGAAAAGACCTCTTCGAAACTCTCGCTCTTCCTGAATAAAATCATTATGTAAATCATTATTACTCAAAAGTGTCAATATAAAGTTATTTCTAATGAGATTTCGTTTTATTTTAGATTCCCAGATGCTTCCATCTGATATCTATCTATAAATTGAATCAATGACTATTGAGATGGCAATATAATTCTCATATAGATATAAGGGGCTCCATATATACATACATATATACATATATACTATATAGTACTCATAGTTGGTTCATCTGATGTGGGTTTGGTGGAGGTATACCTGTTAGTAAATGTTCTGGGAAAAGTTTTAGAATTGAATTTGATTCAATGCTCTATCTACCCCATGCTTGGTTTTTATATATATATATATCTATACACATATATATATATATATGTACATTCAAAGGTTTTAACGGTGGTTTAACATTTATAGGGAAAGAGATATGTAGGACATGATACAGATACGGTAATCCTTAACGGAAGATAATTTGGAACCCTTACGTGGAAATGGTGCAAATTTTATTTGAGATCAAAAATATGTGTTTTCTGTGAATTTTATTTTATCCTTTTTAGCATAACGAGTATGTTAAACTTGGAATAAGTACAATCGATATAAATACAGAATATAGCTTTGAGGTTAAGGAAAATTAAATTAAATCTCTAAATTAATGGTATTATGTAGTGGGTTGGTATGTAAAATATTTTTATCTTATTAATTTTATTAAATAGAGCGTATTTAGGGGATACTGTAAAGATTTTAGTTATATACTTTTTATAATATGCGACTTTTAATAATTATACAATAAAAATATAGACATGACTGTGATATGGTCGAGAAATAGCCAAGAAAGATAATTTGATAAGGGATTTTCGGCCGACATTTTTGACAAATTGTTAGCTTATAGCCCATTTCTTAATTTATTGAATCTATCGCATTTTCAATTTCTCTTTTAAAAGGTTTATTGATTGTTGTTTTAAGTCAATTTATCAACAACAACAAAAAAAAAACCTGGATTTTTGCCAAGCGAAGATTCAGATATTTTTATTCTACTAAGCTACGTCCAACGAGAAAATTGTCTATACCGAATGCCCTAGCAATTTTTTATAGTATTTAAACATTAGTGAACCATGGCTAAAAATCTATCTTTAATCTCCCTTTCCTACATATTCATAGTAAATCGAGGCCACAGCTATACAGATTGGTCGGTATCGCAGCAAAGGCGTAAAAAAATTCTAGTTTTTAGCAATAATAATGGATTTTAAGGGATTTTTTCCCCCTGAGACTTGCATTAGAAATAATAACCCTCGTTATACAAAATTTAATTTAATTCCGAAATTTTTTTATTGTAATTGGCTTAGCCCTTGATCCATTTCAAATGTACTGTCATTTAGGGCTTTTAATAGTACATTTTTTGTGTTTGTATTTCTTGTTGATTTTTCTTTCATTGCATAAATTAAAGTGTATGCAAATTATGCAAAAGTTGAGATGGCAGATTTGGTATAATATTATCGTGCACCAGCAGCATAACAAGCATTTAAATGTAATTTCCTTTCTGATTTTCTGGTTGAACTTTTGCTTCAGGGTACACTATAACGAAAACACTATGCTCGTGTAAAGTAGCACTATATATCTACTTATTGTTTATAGAAACATCAACTCTAGATACGTAAGAGTTATTAGTATCGGTGTTGATTGTTCTAAAATTCATCAACAAAAAAAAAGAAAAAAGAACAAAAAATCCTTTTCTACATATTACATATGATTTACGTTAAATGTTGTTTAACAATCTTCTCTTAAGCCATATTGATCCTTTCAGAAATGGAATTTCCGTCCTGTGTATATTATAACAAGAGTTAGTCTATTAGGTCAAATAATTGACATTTCCAAAATATTTAAATCGACATGTCCTCTATCAACTTTGTATATGATAACGTATTTTGAGAAGTGAGATTTATTTCCTCAGGGATATACCATCGGTACGCATTATGACACACAGATGATAACTAAAATTTATTTTGTTTGAACTTGGTGATAGACTTAATCATTTCTGACAAGAATGTGCCCTTCGTCAAACTTGGTTATAAATAATAAATTGATAAGGTCATGAAAATTCTACATAAATAAATGTAAGTAGTAGGTATGTATGTATTTATGTATACAATATACCTAATATAATATAAAAATATATACGAAATTCTCGTTAGGACATTTCAATTTAATTTTTAATAAAAGAGATTTTTGAATTATGTTTGTCGTAATTTCCTGTTAAAGAAAAGGATGTTAGAAATGATTTAATGAGTAGATTGTCATTTTGTTGTTAATCAAGGTTTATTATAGTAAATTAAATGTTGATTATTAATAATTAATACAAAGAACAGTTTTAAATTGATGATTTCGATTGTATGTAGATAGTTTACGTATACCTATTTTAAAATGATTTTAACTTCATATGATATTTTAAAAAATAAAAAAAGTTGCCAATTTTGCAATACAAAACTCAATAAAAATTGTTATTTTACATAAAAATAAAGAATTGGCTGCACTAGCAGATAATGTAGATACGTAGGTATGTATATTTATGTTATGTACGATTGGCAATTAAATTTATGATCAAAAAATGCATGAAAATCAAATAAACCAACAATGGAAATGTTTGTATGCATTTTGCTCATTCATATTGTATATTAAATCTATGTTAGGGGTAGATATCTACCCTACCCTATTATATCGTGGTATAGAAAAGTTACCAAACGCCAACCCATTTCATAAATAATTGGATGCACAACGAAAATAAACCAAGTTCTAAATTTTTTTCTTTTTTTTTCTTTTAGTATTTTTAAATTGTAGCGCAAAATATCAATGGAATATTTTGAAACATAATTTATAATCGATTCAGAACATAATTTGAATTTAATCGGAAAAAAATATTTTTCTCTTTCACAATATTTTGTTCTCCGATTTTTGATTGATTTAATATTGTTGGAATGCAAAAGTACACATTCATATTTACTGTACCTACATTCCATACACTCTGTACCTAAATACATTCAATATTCAAAATTTTTTTTAGGAACATACCTACATACAAACATTGGTATAATCTCGATAAAATTGTTTTATTTATGAACAAAATATACAAAGTAGAAGCGGTTCTATTAACGATTCACGTCGTACGCTGAATATAAAATACGTACAAATGAAAATTATTGTTTGGAGAAAAAAAAATATAGTGAATTATGTACTAAGCATAACCTATTTTCAACCCCAGTTTCCATATGGGAATATACTATGTATATATATTTTTTTTTAAACTGACGTATGTAACAGTAAATAACCTGAAATTATTTCATTCATGGTTATTTATATTAGGTATGGCCATACATACCATGTGTTAGATATAGGATAATGCTAAACAATTAGTGTTGATGTTACACGTTTTGTCGCTAGTGAGTTGTAGTGATTATTTCGGATAATTAAACGTCGAGTTCAGGGTAATAAATATTTTGTGCTATTTACCTAAAATTTTATGGACACATTATTAGATGATGTGATATTTTGCAATAGTTTTTTTTTTTTTTTTAAATTAATGTCAGTCAATCTGTTTTTATTGTCGTTAATTGATCAGTATCTGTGTTGGATGTTGGTTAATTGTCTAAAAACCAAAAATATTGTTATATACGGTGGCTTTAATAACAATTTAATAAAAATTAATATTTCGGACACATATAGTAGGTACAAAATGAAGATAAGTCAAAAGACTTTTCCACACTATAATAGATTTATTCTCAGTGAAAAATTCGTTTGAGATGCCATTATCTTTGGGAAATTCCATACCATCAAATTTAGTTTAGTTGCGTCAAAAAACTCCTAAGAATAAGAAAATTAAAAATGCTGGTTGCTGAGTGCACGTATATATGTACTGTAAGAAAATCGTTATGACAATCGACGACGTGCCACCATATAGAAGATGGTTGTTGTTTACAAAATGTAATAGTGACGATCTTAAATTGCCAATATAACAAAGAATTTTTTTTTTGAAAAAAATGTCGCAATTTGTTTTACATTTTTTCCCCAAACAATTCTACTACCAAAATTATATATCTGACGTTCACAATCATACAGAGCAGAATAATTCTTGACATTTCAATGAGAGTGCTCTTATTTTACTAAACAGATATACCTACCGACATACCCACATACATACCTACGTATAATATTCTATGAAATGTTGGTTTGAAAAAAGTAAGACGAAAAATATCAAAAGCTTACATTTTCCGATTTAATAATTTTTATAAGACATATGAAAACGTTTAACCAAATTTAACGTTTGTTATTTTGTTAAGATCTTTTAAAATTGGTTGGGACATTTATTTATGTACATAAGGGAATCAACTGGAATGCATATAAAGTGAAAGAGTTTAGAAAGGATAACAAAAGTTTTTAACATATGTAAATATATATAATCCTACTTCATAAGATTTTTAAAATAACATATTTCATATGTACAATATACAATATTATGTACTATGCTATACTATACATAAACATAGTATATAACATAAACATATGTAGCATCCTAACCAAGAGCATTTAAAGAGCGTCAGCAAAAAATTTGGTTTACATCAAGTGAATAATTTATAATTTAATCAATAAAACTGTTATTGTGTTAGGTAAATATCTGCAGTTTGTTTTATTTATTTACATATTTTTTATTGATTTAAATATGTACAAAAGGCTTATTTTGGCACATTATGATATTATTGATCTATATGATGATGATGATGGAATTTCAACGCCATTTAATAAAAAAAAAATAATTAAAGTTCAAATTTGTGATGAATTCATATTAACTGGGATCTATCTATAAAGTAAGGCCTCCCTAATGAGTATTTTCTATGAACCATCCTGTATAGATTTTCAATAACAATGCGTAATGTCTGTGCACAATGTAAATATTAAAAAATATTATTATTATTAAATCTAAATCTATTGCGCAAACTATAATGTCATTTTTAATTACCGCTTCAAGAAAATTTTAATTTCCCTGGACAATTTTTTTAACCAATAATTTTCATTGAAAATATAACATATGATTATAGAAAAATGATTGGAAACCAATAGCAAATAGTGATATTTGAACAACCGTCTTCTATAACCCTATTTTGAAGAATCGATTTTAAAACGGTACAACTTCAATTTTTTAAATCCTTATTTTTCGAGAAATTTGCTGACGACCGTTATAATACTCCCTCATTTTAAGTAAATACTGATATAATGTAAATTCTTGTAGATTTTTTTCTGATTCTTGTTGATCTTTGACTGAAATTCATGGATGCAAAACAAAAGACGAATTCTTTAGTTTCTCTCATTTATATAAGAATACATTTTTTACAGCCTTTAATTACATTTCATTACCAATTTATTTATTTTTAGTATTACTGGGTAGTATCAATCATCTATAGTTTTTGGTGCCCCATTGGTCCTGTTGAAATTTTTTAGTATATTCTAGTGGAAAAAAAATTTTCAAATTTATTTATGAAATTTATGAAATATTGTTGGTGTTTAGTTCTTGAATAAGAAAAGCTGAAAAAATATTTATACGACAAAAGAAAATTAGTTTAGAATTCGAAAGAGGCTAATAAATTGTATTTAATAAGAAATTTTCAATTAAATCTGGGTAAGTAAAAAAAAAATATTTTTGCAAAACTCCGAATGTTTATATCTGAATTTACGATCATAATCATAATCAATAAAAAAAAATGTATTTCAAATACTGATTGAATATTAAAATTTGAATTATAATAGTGGGAATTATTATTTTGATTTTTTAAGTTATCAATACTATGCGGGGACGGATTAATTTTTAAAATTACATGATTGTTTGTTGTTTATTAAGGGGAAATAAAAATTTTCCAAAACCCATCGGTTATTCTCCATTTTTCGTAGCAATGCAAATATTTCGTAATAAAAAATATTTTAGCTAAATAATATCACCAAATGTTTTTTTTTATTGTGCAATAAACTTCAAGCAATTATTTATTGTGTTAACTTTCTTATCAAAATATTTTACGCATAAAATTTGTTTATTCTTTTTTTCTTTTAAACACCCTCTTGGGTATGCACCTAATAGACTTCTTCTTTTTTTTTTAAATAACATTATTAGACTATGAAAGAGTGGTCTACACTCAGTGAACGCAATATTATTAGTAAATTTGCTAAAAATATTAAATTATGTACTTTTGTATATACAAGTTACTGATGTTTTCCCTTTAACTTTTTTCTTCCTCATATTTTCTTATGTCCTTGCGGGGGTTTTCATTGCCTAATTGTGGGAAAATACAACTTTAACATAGGCTTTATTTTGAAAAAAAAAAACAAAAAAAAAACAAAAAAAACTTCTATACACAAGAAGAAAAAAGTTCTTAATTATATTAGCACATACTATGATATATCGATATACATACCTAAGTGACGAGTGATATATGTACATACATATACATAGTAGATGTGGGGTAAGGTATCCGTAACGTTTCGGTTTAATTTATGATTCTCGTTCCTGTATGATATTCTCATTATGAAATGTGTTATAGATATCTAAATAATTGATAGTAATATGGCTACATATACAAATATATATATAATATACATACTTACATATGGTGAGGTCATTTTGGTAGGTGAATCAAATCTGTTGTAATCATATAAATCATATCCATAATTATGAAATAACTAATTTTATGGGTTATCGTCAAAATATTGATTGAGGATATCAGTAAATTAGTTATGGGCAATAATTCAGTCATTTTACATCTGAAACAATCAAAAATGGTGATATGATGATTTAAAAACTATTAATTGGTGCTGTGATGAATTTTATAAAAAAGAAAAACTAAAATAATCAAAAACTATATGATGATTTTGAAACTTGTTTTTTGTGAAAAAAAAATTTTGAAAAAATAGCCACCTCCAATTATGTAACACAAAAACTAAAAACAATCTCATCGTGCTTCCGGAGTAAGCGCTCCTAGAGGGAAAATATTTTAATCCTTAGTTTTGTATGGAATGTGAAGAGAAAAAAAACAAAATTAGGGTGATATCTCGAACATTAAAAAAAACCCCCTCATAATTATGGTAATATCTTAAGCTATATATTTATTTAAAATAGTAGTCCAGTATAAGAATCGGCTAGAATCTGCATTATTACACGAAATTTAATGACATAAAAATTACACCTGTCCCTCGATTTACGCGGTAGATACGTTCTACGACAAACCGTGTAAAATGAGACGCAGCATTCATATATGGATAGGTGTACATATAGGCATAATTACTATGTAAAAAAATAATAATTTTTTTTTTCATTTACAAAATGAACATCCTCTGACAGAATTGAACAAAGAAAATATAAAACAAAATCTACTACATTATAATGACGCCAATGTTCAACGCAACGGTATCTACTGTACAGATATGTACTAAATAAGTGCGTCTAATGTAAAATGATATAAAAAAATTAAATTTTTTTTTGAAAATTTTTGAACCGTGTTAAAGCGAAACCGCGTAAATCGAGTATACCGCTTAAGTCGAGGGATAGGTGTATCTATACCTACCTACCTACATAATTATAATGTGAGATACATTTTATATGTATATATACGTTAGGATTAAGCCGATGCGAGTATTTAATTATGTACGTGTACATACTCGTATATGGTGGTTAATACTATAATAGAAAGAAAAAAAAACTTAAAATTACCATATTTAATTAAACTATGAGTAATATAAAGTTTAAAAAATTGTTGCAATTTTATCTGATAAACTTGTACTGTACAGGAAAACAGAATTTAATTACTTCATCAATTTTTTTAAAAAAAACTCTGCCTTAGCCACTTTTCTACTATATATTTAAAATTTATATTTATGAATAAAACTATTTTAATATTTTACTAATTATAACTTTGAGCATAGAGTTGCAAAATAAAATTCGTAATTATATCCCTTTTTTATAGTTATTGGTATACATATATTGTATGTGTATGGGTACATTTAGAAAGGAAAATTATCAACAAAACACCACGTTTTATTATCCATCGAGGAATATTTAACCGAAAACTAAACATCATCCCCTGCTCATGTATAATATAAAACGAGACATTAGGCTGATATGGTTTTCCATAAAATGTGCGGTAAAGTCAATGTAAACCTTCCGCCAGCAGAAAATGTTGATATTACCGATTATCATAATGATGAAAATTTATTCAATATTTAACACAAGGCAATTTATCGCTACCATTTTATTATGAAAATATTATTTTTCAAAAATTTCCCATATCAACATTTTATTGGAAGCTAAGGTATATACTTATACATACAATGCATACATGTGTATATAAACTATATACCTACTTATATATCTACATATATAAAGAATATGAAGTCACTTACCATCATCTTTTCAATACCATCCTTTCCTTGTAAGTGTATCAAAACCACTTAACTCAGAGAATAAAGCATCGCCGCTGCCGCTGCCGCTGCCACCGACCGAATTATGTCATATAGATTTTCCTTCTAGCACATTTTCCAATGTAATAATTTTATGGCTCGTCAAACCTTCGAAATATTTCCGTGAAGAAGTTTGTTCACCAAACTTAAAATTACATTGTCGAGAAACATTTTCATGAATGTTGTTTAGAGTTCTCCGAGCATGATATTACTTAATTACAATGGTACTACAAGTACTATGCTCCTTCGTTTATAATGTAGATATATCTACCGAGTGAACAATTTAGGTCATGTTTGTGCTACGACAAATGTTCCTGCTTCTAAAATATTTTCACACAGACTATAGAATCTGTTGTGACGGTGGTGGCGGGAGGGTGGAATGTAGCCTCCGGTTCATTTCCAATTTTTTTAAAATAAAAAAAAAAATTCAATTAAGCACTGTAATTACTAAAACAAAAAAAAACGAACAAAAGAAGAACGTATTTTGTGGCCATTAATTCATTAAACTCCCCCAAATTACCCAACACCCAACATTTCAGTTATATTTCAAAAAATTGTGGAAAATTTGTTTTTGTCTAATCAGAACATTTACCAAGACCGACCATTACGTGATTGCAAAACATATTTAAGTAGTAAATAGATTATATGTATGTATATATATATATATATATACCCACTACATAATATAACACCCAGAAATAAATCGTCTACCTAGTCTATCACCCGAACAACGTAATAGATGCAATCGAAGTTGTAAAAAGCACAATAAATTAAACGATTTACATGAAAAAGCTACAACTCGCCCTGAAACATTAATATACACCATACTGTTCACAGTTTAGCCGATATATCTTAAGGGTTGTCTTACATCGAAATAGTATTGCAATTTTATTTGTGGTAAACTATAATACATACAGGGTCTGATATCTGTTAGTCTCTAACCACATTTCCCTATTTGATTGCATTATTTATGACCGGCAGTTTCATGATTGTGCAAAGTCACGCAACACGCTAATTTAGAGCGATGGAACATGAATCAAAATATTGTTAGACGATGGCATAGTTTTATATACTAAAAAATTATTTTTTTTTTATTAATTAGTATATATACGTCTAAATGTGCCAGTTTTGTTTTTGTTTTTTTTTTCTATTCACTGTTGTCAGTATATTGTCAGTGTCGTGTTATTTGGAAAACCGTGCAATATTCGAAAAAAAAATCGCACCGCACTATACCATCACAAATAAGCGTTTAACTATTTAATGACAGAAATATCGCTCTAAAAATCGCTCTAAAAAATCAAAATCTTGCTCAAGCAAATATGAAAATCTCGCTCCAAAAAATTAAAATCTTACTCAAGAAAATAAAAAATTCTCTGAATAAAACTAAAATTTTGCTCAAGAAAGTCAAAATATCACAACAAAATATCGCTCGAAAAAATCAAAATCTCGCTCCGAAAAATTAAAAATCTCAATTAAAATCAAAAATATACACGAAATGCTTCTCGGTCTCGGTGATATTGTATGGATTTGTTTTCTTGCTCTAAAAATGTAATAAAATACTGAAACTGAATGGTAGAACAATGCCATTTGAAGTATTAAAACTTGGAGTATTATCTACTTCCAATTCGATGACTTTCTTTGGGCTAATTTTAGTAACAGGAAATTTTGTAAGCATAGTCTTGAAAGCATTTAAATATTAAGGATATATTGCTATTTTCTTATTCTTGAATCAGCAAATTACATATATTCGGATGACTTAAAAAAATGTTTAATATTTTATTATCAAATGTAGGTACTTTACACAGACGTATTTTAATTATGGTAGGTATTACTTAACTTTTAGCAATAGCAATAGCTAATTTATGGAAAAAGTATTAAATATAACGTCTCGGTATGGTAAAATTATTTTCTTATTAATATCTCAGTAACCATACTACTTGGCATTTACGATCCACCAATCGTCTAGATGAGGACATATTCTGTAATCTGTACCTACGTCTTAAATACCATTTTTTGACTTCATACAAAATATTACCGTCACCTTAGGACCGTCAAAAATACTTCCTTGTGCCTTTTGGAAGTCCTCTATTTGTTATATTTTTTATTATACATAGTTTAACGTTAAATTTGGATAAACACACATTTTTATCACACCTACATGTTCGTATTTTATTTAATATACTTAACGTGACTGATATGTATGTATGTAATATATTTCTATATATGTATGGGTATGTATTTGTATATTGCTTTTTTTGAAGTGTATAAAAATATATTTTACTTGTGAATGACGTTTTACTCATGGGGCAAATAACTTTGGAACAAATTGATTTCGTTCTTCTATAAATATTTTAATACACGATAGATGTGGTTCGATATAATTCAAGACACATTTTTGTGAACTTACAGTTTGTATAAAAAAAAAAAAAAATTCAATTACGAAATAACATATAAAATCTCTTCGTATTGTTAAAAGAATATAAAGAATAGAGTTTCTGTTCGAAATTAAAGAAAAACCAATAAAAAAAAATCGATTTTGGCTTAATCTTATTTAAAAATTTTTACATTTTAATTATATGTGCCTTATCTACAATTGGATTTGACAATTTTTAAAATTGTGATGTTATTAAAAAAAAAACAATTTTCCTTAATTTCATTTTTGTCTATATTTAGTTATTTATTTAATATTATTTTTTAAATTTTTAACAAATTCACTTTACATTTAAAATTTTATTATATATTGGTATATATATATACAATACATTATGTACTATAATATTACATGATGGAAATAGAAAATTCTATTTGTTTATATATTTTTTGAAATATTTTTACTAGATAGTATTTATCAGTCTAAAAAAGAAAACGGTATTTTTAGCACTACATAAACTCAAAATATAAAATAACGATTAAATAAAAATAAAAATTATATCTACAAATGTATGTAATTCCATACAATCAATCAAATTTATTTTAATTCCTTAACTTACATATCGCGACTAATAACTGTCATCTCCATTCCATGTATAAACAACCTAATATCACTATGGGGTAAAGCAATTCAATTTGTTTTCCTATAGTGCTCCATAGCACCATACCAAATATACCAAAAAGCAACCCCATATGTAGGGTGCTACGATGATTTCCATTGTTTTCGTGTTGCATGGCAGCACGATGCTCACTTTTGATGACATGAACAAGAACGCTGTCAGAATCTGTAATTAATTATATAGTGAATCAATCAATAACATTGATTACTAAATAGTTTATCGTTAAATAGAGATTTTTATTATGTATAATGTAATAATATTGTCTATAGGTGTATGTGTGTTTTGTTTTGTTTTTATTATATACATACATACATATTGTATTCACTTAGTTTGCCATTCATTCATTTCTTCCGGGGAACTTTGTCACCACGAACCACACAATACTTTGTCCCAGCAACTACATACATACATACATACATATAACCCAAAACTATACCTAAGCGAAAAAGGTAGCTAGGACTATGTTGTATGTATGTATGCATGTATATTGTATAAGAACAGTATACCTATCCAATTCGCATGAATAGGCTTTTTCATTTCCATAGTGAATGGTGCTTAGGCATTAGAACAGATTATTTCTTTGATTTAAATAAATGAAACATTCAGAACAGGATATAATCCCTGCTACTACTATAATATAGTCATTGATTTTTCGAGGTGGTTTGCTTTGGTTTAGGTGTATACCGGGGGACTTAGGGCAAAATTGAAAAAGCCCAAATAATGCCATTTGTCAGAAGTTAACGCCTTGTCTGGTGCTTTTTGAAATTTACATATACATTTTGGGATTATGATGGATTGTAACGGGTAATCATCGATAATAATCTTACCCCAAAAGACCCATATCGATGAAAAGCCTTTGGCAATATGCTTAAAATTTTGTAACAGGTAGAAGATTTTGGATGGTATACTTACACATATACATATATACTTTACATCAGATTTTCAGATTGCTCTTGTCTGATTATTTAGAGTGTGATAATAATTTAATTAAAAATATCTTGTATAAGCTTGTACGACGTACGTACATAGTTACGTGTGTCATTCAAAAAATGTGAAACAATAAAGAAAAACGTGTTATTGTGGTAGATGTAAGTAGTGTAGTATATATGCTTAAGCAACTTTTTGTCCTCAAGCCAATTCCCCGTTTAAATTACTTTTTTAAAGGCCAAAAGAATATAGAATATACTTTGCATTTATAATTTTGGATCTTAGCGATATTTTCTTTCGAAGGAAGCATGTGGATCACCATTTCTGAAAGTTACGATAGGAAGCATTTACTTTTACCTAAATGTAGCTTAATTGTTTATGTATTTATACAGAGATAGGTTTTAAAATAGACCCATTCAAAATAATATGGCGTCTGAGATGCATTTATGTAGTTTCTATTATATTTTTATGACATAAATCTGCTCTTTTAGATTCCTTTAATTAGAATTTAATTTAGGAGATGACGTGAGAAATAGTCGAGTTTATGAACCTATTTTTACGTCTACAAATCAGTGTGTCGATTTTGCGTAATTTCTGCTTAATATTTTAGCAGGAAATTTTTAGAAGGAATTTGAATGAAAGGACA